>PVJL010006325.1:0-93778 GCA_004026885.1 Lyroderma lyra | reverse complement strand
GTGGTATCTCATTGTGGTTTTGATTTGCATTTCCCTGATAGCTAATGAGGATGAGCATTTTCTCATATGTCTGCTGGCCATTTGTATTTCCTCATGGGAGAAGTGTCTGTTTAGTTCTTCTGCCCACTTTTTAATTGGGTTGTTTGTTTTTTTGTTGTTAAGTCTTATTAGTTCTTTATATATTTTAGATATTAGACCCTTATCAAAACAGCTCTTTTTAAATACTGACACTTTTGTTCAGTGCCTATCTTAATGTGAAATAGTAAAAATGAGGAAATAAGTTAGGAAAGAAAGATTACTGCACTAAAACTACAAACCACAGATTTAATTTTACAATATTCATAACCATTATATATTGATAATGATGATCAAGTATTTAAACATTAAATTAAAAAACTACTTGAAAAGAAATCATAATTGAAGACAACACACTTTACTCAGTCAGTAACTACACCGATCAGCCTGGCTACGGATGTATTTATGTTTGGGGAAGTTCTAGAAACGTGGCAAATGGATTGTTCTGAAACTGTAATGATTCCTAAAAGAGCGGTTTGGGGGAGGGGCTCATAGCCTCGCCCCCACCAATCTTCATCTGCTAATGGGATCTAATTTTGAAGTGTCTCCATTAACGGTGATTCAAACTTCACATTTCTTGTTCCATAACTAACGTTTTGCACTTTTTCACTTTAATTGTGTGTTCGCCATGACTGATTCTTTTCCGTGTACCCCTGCCCGGAGCAGCACATACCCCCGGGGGAACTTGTACCACTGCTTTGAACTGATGCTTTAGAGGAAAAAGGTGATTTCCCAAGTTGTAATATCTTGATAAAAATATTCCTCAAGTCTAACTTTCTTGGCAATGATTATATTCACCAATAAACTTTTGCTGTTATTTTTGATTTTCCTGCTGGGAACAGAAGGTTCTAAGAGGTTGACTTGAGAAGTCTGGTCATCTTGGCTTTTATGTTTATCCCGAAGTAGACAGAATTCTGGGTGCTGGATAATCTCTTGTGATCTTGGTGGCTGCAACGTGGCGAACATGCAGAGCAGGGGGAGAAGAAAGGATGGCTGTGGAGGAATGTGCGAGTCTCTTGGATCGGAGGCCTAGGAAGCACCCCCCCCTCCCCCCCGCTGGTGTCTTCCTGGTCTGGAAGAGAATGAGTTGCTGGGCTGGGGGCTTCTCTGCCTCTGTGGGGGCTCGCTGTCCACTTGGATGCCGTGGACGGGACTTGGAGAGTGACTTTGCATTCATCTACTCGTACCAGCTTGAGCTTCACTTTCACGTGTATTTTGATTTATTTCCATGTCTTTTCACCCACTATTTTGACTCGCTTTCACCTCTGGCTGTTCTCAGAGGACCTGACTAATCACACATACAAATAAAATTTCTGCAAGGCTCCTGCTCACGAAGGTGCCACGCTCAGACACAGGGGCTGTGAATGACTGATGGCTGCAGGCCATTTTCAGGGCCTCGCCATCCACTGTTCATTTGTAAACACTACTCTCCTGCCAGTTTCCTGCCAGAACCGATGTAAATCAATGTGTCACTTTCTTGACTGAAATTACTTTTTTTTTCCTTCTGCAAAAGGAGGTTTCTGGATGGAGGCAGCCCCACCGTCCTGGTGCCCGTGGGGTGGCGGAAGAGCAGCGGGCCCCCCGCCACTGTGGGAGGAGGTAATCACCCCTCCCTCCACCACAGCCCTCTTGAACTCCAGGCCTGACCTGCTCCATGACCCAGGGGAGCAGGGAAGGGCTCCAGCTGCACAAGTTGGAAAAGACCAGAGTCGGGTCAGGGTGACCGAACTTCTTATTCCTCTCCTTACGTTCCCCCAACACACACACACACACACACACACACACACACACTCACTCACTTCTCTAAATAGGTCTCAAGGCCACATTTACGCTGGTGTTATGTAAAATAAAACAACTTTTTTATTTTCCTTCTTTGACCTAGGTAAGCCTTTATAATCCTGACTTCCTGAGGTGTAGGAAACAGACATGGGCTGGAGTTTATCTTCTCAGCTGAGCCATCAGGTTATGGAAGATCTGCCGACATCGAGTCACATTTGCAAAAAATATGTATATTTTTTCAACATGAGAAAGAAATGTGCTGGTTTCATTCAAGTCCTCCCCGTCTCCCTCATTCATCATTTCGTTTTATCACAAGTCTCCAAAAGAGGGCAGGGCCATGTTGAATCTTTCAGTCGACCATTTCTTTGCAACTCCTTGAAGCCTTAACAATTTCCCATTATGTCATCCATACCAAGATAAATGAAGGTGAAAAAGAAGCCTGCAGGGTGCGCGGTGGGGGTGGTGGGGGTAGTCTGGGAGCTGAGAGGGGTGGGAAGACAGAGCTGAAAATGAACAATGCTGAGCATGCATACTAACTGACCTACGGGCCTCGTCTCAGATGCAACAGCCAGTCACCATGATTTGCAAGCCAAGATCTCATTCCTTGTATCCTATATCCCCAAGACATGAAGAATGGAAGGAATGAAAATGTCATTTATTTCTTACTTTGATGACTTACACGTTTTAAAGGGGGTTCTCTTGGACATCAGAGCAAGTTGTGCTTGACAGATGACTTTGCTACTGTGTTTGATTTCAGGTTCCCACCGAGGAGTAGCAAACAAAATCTGTTATGTTTTAAATTGTCATAGAATTTCTGCCCCCTTCCCTCTACTCTACCACATGCCCAACCAACAAATAAATCATGCCAAAGACTCTTAACCACACACTTTAAAATGAAACAAGCACCAGGGACACTTTTCAAGCCTACATCTGGTCCCATTATTCAGGAAGAACTGTACCAGGTAACGTTCAATTTTTCTTGACAAATCGCAGTGTCCAGTCCATTTGGGAGAGCGCTCTAGGCTGATCTGAGGAGGCTGCAGAGGTCCCTTTTAATTCTGATACAGACAAATGACCTGAACTGACACAAAGGGCTTTTACAACGATCTCGTCACCGGCCGAGTCAATTGACTCATCAAGCCTGGACGCTGCCTCCTCCGGATGCTCCACGTCCAGATGGGGCCGCTTGCAAAACAGCCTTCTGAACCCAAGATGACTGAAGATGAAGAAAGAAAAAAGACAAATTTCAAAAACCGGGCTTAGTTCTTGGTCTCTTAAAGTTCTGTATTAGGGAATCTGAGGAAAGTATTTTCTGGGAAAACATATTCTCAGGTTTGAAAGTTATGGAGCGATTTCACCTTCTTAGTGTGAAAGCAGACAAAAAGGGCTGAGAGGTGGGCCACCGGAGGGGAACCCCAGGAGCCAGCATCCTGAACAGAGAAGTCCCTAAACTCCAAACAGGGGAGGTTTCCTAGGGAGGAATGTGGCTTCTGAGGAGACCAGAACTTAGCATTTATAACCAGAACGCAGTTTGTTCCTGTGTGGGGTGCAGTACCCACAGAGCCTGTCCCTGATGATGACAGAAGTAACATTTAACAAATTCTTCTGAAGGTAACGGGGTAACATCTGGCAGACCACAGGGCACCTGTGATTGGAAGGGAGGGGAAATGTTGATGTGACTACTATTTTTATGGAGTGAGAGAGGGTCTCCACCTCATTCCTAGCTTCCCCTTCCTCTGGAGACAAAGACTTCAACATTCAGCATTTAGAAATACAAAGAGCTTGTGATAACACCAACAGGCTCGTATTGATTTCCTGGCCCGAAGGCAGGGCGTTTGGAGTGTCAGGAGCCTGACTTTCTCACAGTGCTCTCTGAAAAAGAAGCTGCCCTGCAGTGTTTTAAAAACTTTTTAGCATGGAAAATTTCAGGCACACACACACAAGGGGAGCATTGTATACTAACGCTCATTCTCCCATCACCTAGCGTCAGCAATTATGAATACAAGGCTGATTGAACATCATCTATTCTCTACCCCTCTCTCGTACCCACAACACCCTTATCTGATGAAGATCCCAGACATCACGTATTTTCATTTGTAAAGACTTCAGTGTGTATCACTGGGAGCCACGGGGCTCTCTCTTTCTTAAACACACCCACCATGTCATTATCATACCTAAAACATCCCAATAATTCCTTAATGTCACCTAAATTTCATGGACTTTTTGATTTGACTGGTTTGGGGACTTCTGGGCTAGTGGAGAGGGGCTCTTTGGCGGGTCATTGGGCACCATGTTAATGCCTCTATTATGTGGTGTCCACAGGTATAATTAGGCCCATGACCTTTTCAGATCCAGACAGCAAACTAATGAAAATGCAGAACAAGAGGAAAAAAAAAAAGCTGTGCTTTAGAAATTCCCCTCAGGCATCCTCTTTTCCTTTTGTTATCTCAGGATCTGTTACTATTTTGCAATTTCCCCAAACCGTCCAGTTCCTGAACTGTCTAATCACTTATAAAGCACCAGACCTGTTGACAGCATCGTTGTGTTTTAAAGAAAAACATTCTCTATTTCCAAGTCTGTCACTTAGGTGAGAGCCACTGAGCTCTGGGAAAGTCTCAGATTGGGTTGTAGTTATGATGAGGGCTCAGTGGCAAAGACGTGGGGAGGACACCCTGTTTCTCAGGGCGAAGGGGAAACCAGGGAGGACAGGGAGGGTTTTGTTTCTGGCATAGAATTGCTTCAGCACTGAGAACTTAAAAAAGGCAATGATTGACCCTTGAGTCTAGAACTTTCTTCAGCACCTCTGACAGAAGTTAGCTCTGTTTATGAGTGGGGTAAAATGATTTTTTACTTCTAGTCTTTAAAAATCATAATGACTATCGAGTTTTCTGAACTATAGCAATTAACCAAAGAGCATTTTAGACCAGTTTGTGGGTTCGTTTGTTTCTTTTTTCCAATTTTTAGGCATAGCCACTGACATCGAAGAGCAGCAATTGCGATAGCAATTGAAGTGACTCAGGAACGGCTCTTTGTTGCAAAATGTGATTTGAAACAAGGCCTTCAGATCTCTCTCCCTTCTGGAGGTGGATCTGTATGGCTCAATGGGGCTTTACCTACCTTCCTAATCCATTAGGAAGGTGATATACTCGTCCAATTTCATTTCTGCCACAGAGTCGCTCTGTGTCAGTACCATCGGAGAGAGGCAAGGGACGAGTATTAGGGAATCTATAGATAACCTAATAGAATCCAACACAATGTTCTGTTGATTCTGTCTCTTAAATACCGCTCAAATCTGTCCACATTTCTCCATAGCCGTCATAGCCACTCTGGCCCAAGCTCCCACCACCATCATTCACGTGAATGCTTCCAATAACTTCTATCTGGTCTCTGTGCACCCTCGCCTGTCTGTAGTCCCATGTCCTCCACACAGCACATGAACCTACCTGTGCACGATGAAAATGGTGATAAATTACCCCTAGTTTACGGGCAACAGATAAAAATTCTTAACAAGTTCTTCAAGGTCCCACCTACCTCTCTTGCCCCCCTTGGTTCACCTCTACCATGGCCACTCATTGTGCCCTGTGGTTGCTGTGCCGTGGTTCAGCCTTCTACACCAGGCTGCCTTCTGCCACAGCTCTGCCTTGTTCAGGAGGTCCCCTCTCCCTGGTGAACTCTTTCTTCCCATCTAATTAATTCCTATGCAAACATCAGCTCTCTTCATTCAAACATTGTTCCTCTGGGACCTTCTCACAAAGCTTACACAGCATCATGCTCCTGTCCTTTGCAGTGCCCATCACACTGGTCATTTAACTCTTATTCCGTGATTATTTGATGTATGTCTCTCCACACCCATTGGACAAAAGGAATGTGAAGCTGAAGACAGGGACCATGGCTCTTCTGCTCACTGTGGTGTCACTAGTGCCCAGCACTGCCACTGGTCCAATTTGTGGAGTGAATGAATACAGTAAATGCACTAGTTCAGGAGGAGAAGTCGCACTGGGAAAGGTGGAACTGTTGCAGGAAACAGGGTTGTTGGCTTCGAGGGGGAAAGAATTCAAGCGTGAGCCTGGCAAAAGAACAAAAGAAGGTGACCCACTCCACAAGCAGATAGAGGCTGCCCTTCAGCTACAGATGGCACCATCCTCCTTAGGCTATGGCTTTTATCAGTTAAGCTTTTTAATATGAAAATAAGGGGGAGGAATATTCTTATTCATTCTAGGAAAGGGTGGGCCCTTCCAGAGATTTGGGACCACTCCTTTTTTGTCCTGATGTGGTCCTCTCTGGAGGTGTCATGGCTCACTAGTGAGAGTGTCATTTAGCATGGAGATGTATTACAATGACCGTATAACGTGGCTGGAGGTTACTTGGAGGTGACTCTCATGGCCATCTTGGTCTTAGCTTGGTTCTGGCTGGTTTCCTTGTCTCCTCTTGATTTAGAGTCTTTTGTCTTCCTCTGTCAGTTAATGGTTTTCTTTGAGGCCCTGCCTCTGCCCTATCTCAGAATGGTGGTGTTAAAAGATAAACTGAGGCATATTAAACAATTTATTTGAGTGAAAATCAAGTTGAAGCCAGCAGCGATAAAGCAGAAGTGGTTAACACTTGGCAGAGGGGGTTGGGGAAGGAGACATTTATGGAGAAGAGGTAGAAGGAAGCAAAGGAAGAAAATCATTTGATTGACTGTAGCTGAGCGTTTTTGGAGAAGCCTAGTTGGCTGTTTGTGATTGGTTTCGATTTCGTAAGAGTGAGGCATTTGCAGGCCCAGGTTTTGGTTTGCTTACATCATAGCTGCTAATGTATTAAAACCACTTTGGCCTAATGACGTTCTTGTTTAGTTAATTTAACAGGAGAGAAAGGAAGGAAAGGAGAGAGAAACTTTGTGGGGACAGAATCGACATGATGTGGAAAACGTCACAGATAAGAGGGACTTGAAGGTGTTTATGAGTTTACAGGTTTCGAGGCTCTTTTCCATAACATGTTGCTCAGCACACTTCCCTGGGTTGTTTCATCGAAGAAGAAAAGCTTTTCATGGACAAATACATTTGAAAAATATTCCAGTCTGTACCTCTCTATTTGGAGCTTCACAATATAAATGATCGTTTCGAAGGCTCTTTAGGGTTACATAAAGAAAAACATGCTTGAGTTGAAATAAGAAGGCAGAAGGAAGAGTTGCTTGTGGGTAGGGGGCAGTGGGAGGATAAGGACCCTTTCTGCTGTTGAGTTAAAATGCCAGCAGATTTCCAAGTGGGGATGTTAAACAGATCATTGCAATTGTGGGGTCTGGAGATATGTGAAAATGCTCCGAAAACAATACAGCAGGATTATTATTTGGGCCTGAACATGTCAGTCTTTTATGGGAAGGGGATTTCTAGAGACACAGTCCTTTAACCCACAGGCAAATGGTCTTGGAAAGTTCAGACATGGGAGCAGATGGAATTATTTTGGGAAAAAAAGGCACTTTGATGACATTTACACTATCCAGCAGAGAGGCATGATCTGCTGGTTGCCTACCCAATATTCTCTCTCTTTTTATTTGGAAACAGTATCATTTGGGATGGCAAATGTGTCCACAGAAAAGGCCACTTTCCCCATACTTTCTTGTAGTGAAGGGTGGCCAGTGAAAAATAAGCGGAAGTCAGATGGAACTTCCTACCAAGCTTTTTAAAAGAGATCTGCTTGGAACGCTCACGCTCATAGCAGTATTATTCATAATAGCCCAAAGTGGAAACGACCCAAATGTCCATTGACGTGAATGGATAAACAAAATATGGTACGTACATACAATGGAGTATAATTCAACCTTAAAAAGGGAGGACAGTCTGACATGGGCTACGACATGGATTGTCCTTGAGGACATTATGCCAAGTGAGATATGACAGTCACAATAGGACAGATATTGTATGATTCCACTTCTGTGAGGGACCTAGAGTAGTCAAATTCATAGAGAAGGTAAAACGCTGGTTACCAGGAGTGGGGAGAAGAGGGGAGTGGCGAGTGAGGGTTTAACTAGAGATTCAGTTTTACAAGATCAGGAGAGTTCTAGAGGTGGACGGGGTGATGGTTGCATAACATTATGAATATATTTAACACCACTGAGCTATATGCATTAAAATGGTAAACGAGATATCTTTGTCTCTATTTCTATCTCTATCATCACTGTCTCTATGTATCTATATCTTACCATAATGAAATAAAAAGATTAACAGATACTTGCGTTAAAAAGTAAAAAAGAAATCTACTTGACTAGGTAGGTTGAATTTTCTCCTTTCTTTCTGCCTTCATCATGGACTTAGTGATTGGTGCGATGGTGGCCACCTTTGATCTTGAGGCAACCTTGAGTATAGAAGGAGATGGCAAAAAGAGAAAATGAGGCTGAGTCCCTGGTGACTGTGGAACTCTCATATTAGTCTGATTTTCTTACCTCTCTTTTGTGTAAAGAGAAGCCTCTTAATTTGAACCTCTTATTTTGTCTTCAGTTACATACAGCTAACCCTAATCTAAATGATTACAGTAGACAAACACTCATTCTTTTGTTTGGTGACTTATTATGTCACCAAACATTTTTTGAGTTCCTACTATATTTTGGGCACTGGGGATATAAGAGGAAAAGAGATGATTCCTATACTTGAAAACACTTGTTTTCTAAAGAGAGGAACAGCTGCTAAACAGGAGGGGCAAGCCTGTGATGTCTGGGTGCTTCTTGTTTGATAAGCAGGAGAATTACATTTTTTAATATAATTTTTGGATAAAAGCTCTTTGTAAAGAATTCAACAACATAATAACTTTTAGGGGTGAGACTTGGCCAAGTTCTTGGACACAACACACAGTTGAGTACTAGTTGCACTGTCTATGATTGGACTAATTGTATGTTCCCCACACCGTATGTATATTTATTCAATATCATCCCACATTTACTTGAGTCCCAGTTTGTACTTGCAGGAGCATCAAGGCACAATAGGCTCAACTGAAGCAACAGTGATGGATCTAATTGCAAACCACAAGCTTTTAAAATTCCTCATTCAATGCAGAGAGACTTCATGGAGGGAAAGGCCTAAGATCCCTATTGATAAATACAGACACCATGATGACCTCATTGCCTCTGTGTCCCTCCAGCCGCCAGTGTCTCTAAAGGTCCCCCGGGTAATTGTGACACTAACAAGCTTCTTTGTAGATCAGTCATTAATTTTAATTAAAAAAAATGTCTTGGGACTGCACTGCAGCTCAAAGTTAGAAGAAGGAATCAACGACAACCAAGAGTGATTTAGGAGTGAGAGGAATGCAAAAGTGATCTTGGGTGAGTCTTTTCTCTGCAAACCTAGGTGCCTCATCTGTAAAATGAGAGTGTCGGAAGAGGTTATTTCAGAACTGATATCCTGTGATGCTACTTATTGAACTACTTAATGAAATGGCTCAGTAGGGATTTTGAAATTGTGCTTGCCAGGAATGCTAGTGCCCTCAGCTCTAGGATATCCAACCATTCTTTCACTCATTTTTCTAGTGAGCATTTATCAAGTGCCTCATGGATGCCCATTCTCAGGTGCTAGAATTGTCTAGGTGGACATGACACAGTTATTACCTGGAGAAATTCAGGATTCACCTGATGAGGTACTAATCCCTGTGAGGTGATGAGAGTTTTAATGAAGGTGAGAACACCAAGGAGGAAATGCCTGCAGTAGGTGGGAAGAGCTTTTAAGCTTTTTTTCCCCCTTAAAAATTTTTTTCTAAGGCAATTAAATGGGAAGATATGGTCTTGAAAAAACAATGGTGTGCTCCAGGTTGGGAGCTAGAGAGGGGACAAAACGGGTCAAATCATAATGGACTTGTTATGCTAAGACCTGTCATTTTCTGGTTGAGAATAATCAAAGAATTATCAAATAAACAAGGATAATAACCAAATAAACAATGCGATAATCAGAAGTCATTCTAAAAGCATCCCCCTTTTAAGGAGAACTCAGGATAAGAAAAATCCAAGGAGATGCTCATATCCTTAACCTGGTGGAATGTAACAACACAAACTATAAGGAGGTCCCCGCAAAGTGTCCATGAAGCTCAATCAGTAATTACTTCCCTTGTCTCACACTATTGCTTTAAGAAAATAACATGACTTATCGTGTCATAATTCAATGTTAAAATGCTCACCTTAGGTCCTTCTTTTCAGTAGGGCAAGAAGGCCGAGAGGTAGCTTTGAACTTAGACCTATGTAAGTCAAATCCCAGGCCCATGTAACCTTAGGCAGGTTGCTTAAACTTTCTGAATCCCAATTTGTCTATGAAATGGGGATAATACTGCCTACCTTTTAGGGTTATGGGAATCAATTAAGTCAATGAAAGTAAAGTGCAGTAGACTGTTATGGGACTCAAGCAATTGGCACTCTTAAGCAACCAGCAAAATATTTTGTTGGGTGCTTGAGATTTTTGCTGGGTGCTTGAGAGTATGGGTTTCTGGAGTTCTGGTTAACGAAGCCTATTTACATTTATCCAGCATCTCCCAATCCCTGGGTGCTGGTTAACTGAGAGTCTACTGTATTTAGAATTTGCTAGTGTAATTATACACTTGTATCTGTGATTTTTAAAATTAAAATCTCCTTCCCCACTAGACTAGAAGTTTCTCTGAGGACAACAACTCTGCTTTTACTTGTCCTTGTACCTATAGTGCCCAGCACAGTGCCTAGCTTATGTCAATCAGTGATGATGGTGATGTTTTGTAAAATATATGCGATGATAGGATATCCTTTAGGATTTCCCTCTATAATTTTTATTTAACCCCGAAGTCAAATGCAATAGTTCGCCCCTATGCATAGACCTTATTTCTGGGCTCTATTCTGCCATGCAAGGTGTTGCAAAGACACCCTTTGGGTTAGGCGGATTCTCATAGACTATTAGGGTCCTGGAGTCAGCAGGAGGGAGTCCCGAAGCTGGCTGGTTCACTTCCTGAGTTAAATGCAGCCATCCCTTATTGTTCTTACACTCAGCCCTGGACCTTTTGAACGATGCTCCCTCAATGGTGACTTCATTTTCCTTGGGGTCAGTCTCCACAGTAATTTTCTTTTCAATTGAAATAGATTATATTAGACATTGTGTAAACCTAAGATGTATAACTTGTTGATTTGATACATTTAAAAGTTAGAATATGATTGCCATTGTAGTAATCATTAGCACCTCTATCCTGTCATATAATTACCATTTCTTTAGTGGTTGGAATAATTACGTTCTAATATCTTAGCAAGTTTGATGATTATAATACAGTATTGTTGTCTATGTTCACTATACTGTGCATTAGATCTCTAGGACATATTCACTACTCATTGCAAATTTGTATCCTTAACCACATCTGTCCTATTCCCTTACCCACCATCTCTGGTAACCAACAGTTTACTCTCTGTTTTTATGAATTTGGCTTTTTAAAATTCCACATATAAGTGACATACAGTATTTGTCTTTCTTCATCTGATTTAGCATAATGTCCTCAAGGTTCACTCATGTTTTGGCACCACAGTTTTGTAAAGTGAATAATGTTAAGATTTGAGAGTACTTTTGGTGCTTGGGATAAATATCACTGCAAAATAAATTCCTCTGCCAGATTGGAAAGTTACAGACATATTTATGTGAGACCATTTCAGAATAACAATTTGGGTATTCTAGGCTTTATTCTCATTAGGACATGCACAAGGACATACCTTCTGCTTGGCAATTCCTTCCTGAATATGATAGAAAGTAGCTCTTTCCCATTTTCCTTCCTCTAAGATTGGTCCTTCACTTAGACTTTTCTGGAACAATCTCATGATTATGGCAACTTACAAAAAAATATGGATTGTAGAGTCAGATCTTAATTGCATTCTGGGCTTGCTACTTGTCAACTATAAAACTGTGAGCAGGTGGCTTAGCTTTATTTATTGTGCTTCAGGTTCGTCATCTACAAAGTGGGGATAATAATACTATCTCCTTCGGAGGGTTATTATGAATTCACAACATGTAGAACATTTTGCTCACCATAACTCCTCTTAATAGAGAATACTATACTTATTTAGAAGAAATACTTAGATAAGCCACTCAGGGTGGAGGAGGAGACCCCCAAAGGCAAGCTCAAGACAGGTAATGTGAATGATACCCTGAATTGTGTGAAATGAGAAGAGGACTTCGTTTAGTTTATCAGGGGAGAACAGGGAGAGGAAAAGGGGAGACAGTGAGATGGTGTAGGGCTCTGTATTATTTGATCAAACACAGCCTCAACCCCCTTTCCTCATCCCCTAGCAAATCGTGCACTTGATAAAGCTCATCATGTTGGTGTGGAAACAAGGGAGGGGGACTGGATTTCAGTTTGGGGCCAGAACGAAGACAGCACGTGTGAAGACAGAAACCAGACACAAGATTAGACTCTAGAGCTCCAGAAATTCATAGAAATCGAAGGGAGTGCTTTTAACTTCCACAGTTTTTATAATCGGGAGGTTTAAGCCAAATTTATTAAAGTCCAAGGGACAAGGGAATCCCACAGGATAGCTGGGTGCATGAGGATTTGAGTGACTGTACCTAAAAGCTGATCGTGTTCATCTAAACGTTGATGGCTACTATCAAATCCAAAGTTGCTTGCATTGGGCTTGCAATGCTAGAGCTGAGCCCAGATCAAGAAATTAGATCTGAAGAAAGGACTTCCTGTAACTTGCAGAGGGGGAAGGGGACAGAGGAGGGAGCAAGGAAAAACGTCGTCCAGAACAGCCGTCTCCTGCCCACCCAGCCCTTTTGCTTGTGAGAAGCATCTGCCCCCGAGTCCGGACACAGCGTTGTCACAGTCACTCGCACAGTAGCTGTGGGGCCTTTGACACGTCTTCTAATCACTCAGCCTCAGTTGTCCTCTTGGTAAAATGGATTTCCCAGCATTAGCCTCCAAGCGACAGTGTCAGGTTCGCATGAAGTAATGCAATGGCAGAGTGCTTTCCCAGCACGGCGTTTGGGGAGGGTACGGCAAGTGGCAAAGGGGCCGCGACACCCACCCTGCTGGCCGCTGAGGGCGCGGGCTTGTGCACGCATGTCTCTACCTGAGGTGCCACTCCCAAAGTATTTATTGAATGAGCAAATGACGGTGGCTAGCCTCTGTGACTTTTCAAGTGAGCGTCCCTTCGGGGAGCTCGTTCTGCACGCCGCCTGCACAGCGCCCACGCCACTGCCCCCTGGCCCTGGGCCCAGCTGCCATTTCTTCGCTCTGAGCCGACCACCTTGTCTGCTGCCTCACTGAAGCCCGAGACACACCAGTTACTACGTCTTCTCGAATCGATTCTGTGCACCTGGGGTTTCTTTTCCCCCCCAGAAACCCAGGCAACCCGGTGTCTGTCCCACCACTCAACTGAAATTGTCCCCAATAGCCACTGTGATTCACTGGTCGGGCGCCCAGTTGCCCTAGTTACCGTGTATACTGCTTCGCTCTGGCCCCATCTGGCCTCGGAGTTTCATCCCTTGGCTGCTTGACTCTTCCCTGGGCCTTCTGCACACATACAGTTGATGTCCTAGTGGCTTCCTTTCCTTCTACTCCCTGTCCCCACCCATGGACCAGTCTTGTCCCCTCCTCACCTCGCCTGTCCTGTGGTCAGCCTCTCTGACCCGAGTCCCTGCCTGCTTTGGGCACCGGCATTTGAATTGTTATCTTTCCACCAGGACACGCACTTCCCTGGGGCTCCAACCCGCTGCCCAGTTCTTCAGGGGGGACGTCCTCCATTCTCGGTGCTTGGAATCCACCTCTACCTCCAACCTGGACAGGTTCGCTGCTCCCCGAAGCTGTATGGCGGCAGCTGAGGGGACAGACACAGCGACCGTCCCTCCAGTCTCCCCTTCTCTTGGGCTATGTCACAGCGTCCTTTACGGTTTCTGTTTAGATGACCTGCAGACTCGTTTCTTTGGCTTTAATCTCACTCTCAGACCCCGGTCTACATCTCCTGGGCTACCTAGATAGTGCCATTAGAAGGTCCGCCACCATCTCAGAGCCAGCTCTATTAAAACTGCACCCACTTTCCCACACAATCTGAATCTCCCTCTTTACAACCAACTGCACAACGATTTCTCCTAATTTTTTAGGTTCATCTTTGATTTTTGGTTTTCAAATTTATCTTTGAGTTCTCCTGATACTTCTATTAATTTGTGTGTTCAATTTAATTATACGAAACTAACTTGTTGCCCATTTCTCTCTTCCCCGTAATATCCCTCACATTTTCCCTCCTTTCCGTTCCCACTCTGATCTAGGTAATCATCTCACTTCTGAATGAATACAATATTCCCCATCTTACCAGTCGTTGTGTGGGGTTTGGACTGCCTGGGTTTGTGCGAAGGCCTTTCTGCTTCTCACGGTGTATGAAGGAGCTTGTCCTTGTGCTAAATCCCTGCCCCAAATGCGTGGGCTGTGCCCATTTACTGCTCAACTTCTAATCCCCCTGCACGGCTCAGCTTGTCTCACCTCCTCCGTGCAGCCTCCTGATGCAGCCAGCTAATACTGCTTCCTTTCTCCTCTGGAGCATGTGCCCTCTTACATATTTTTAGTGCCATTTCCTAGTTAGCAAAACTAATATTATAGTATGTTAAGTTATTCTCTAAATATTTACTGACCATTTTCCTAGACATTGTGGAAATAGTATGGAACCGAGCTTATAATGAAGCTTGCATTCTAATTGTGTGTGTGTGTGTGTGTGTGTGTGTGTGTGAAAGAGGTAGTTAGCAATTATGTGAATAAGCCAGCAATCAAGAAAAATTCAATGATAAGTGCTATGAGGAAAATTAAACAGTGATGGATTTGAAAGTCCTTGATGGGTTACTTTGAATTGACAGTGTAGAAAAGCATTTTCTAAGGAAGGAACATTTAAGCTGAGGTCTGAATCATAATAAGAGTCAAACATGGGGCAATTTGGGGCAAGAATGTTCTAGATGAAAGGAACAGCAAATTCAAATGCCCCAAGGATGTAGCGAACTTAGTGGTTGGAGAAACAGTAAGAAGGTCCATTTGTCTGCTGGAGACAAAGGGACACAGATAAAGTAAGAGGGTCTGTCACAGGCTTCCGCTGGCCCCAGACCAGACACAGCCTTGTAACTCAAGTAGGAAGTTTAGGTTTAACCGGAAGATGTTTGAGGACTTTAAGCGAAAGGATGCTTTGCTCCAATTTGTTTAAAAGATGGCACTCTGGTTGCTGTGTGGAAGCATGGCAGAGGAACAACCAAGGGAAAGTGGAGAGGCTGGTTGCGAGGCCATTGCAGAAGTCCCAGAGAATGACGGTGGTAGAAGCAGTGAGTTGTCGATAGAATGAGGTAACTCCAGAGGAGAAGTGAGAGGCCAAGGATGGTTTCCTGGTCTCAGCTCGAGACGATGGATGGTGAGAGTTGCTGGTCACTAAGGTGGGAATGATAAAGGTCACCTCTGAAAGTGGGGCAGAGTTTAATGTGGTTTCAACAGAGAAGTCATACAGGCTGGAGGGATGGGGGCTCTATAGAGGGGGAGACAAGTTGAACCTTGGAGGATGATATGGAGAACAGTGAAAGGGATGAGTCAAGATCCTGGGAAAACCAAGGGTCTATGCTGAGTACATTCAAGTTCAAGGTGTTTATTAGTCTTCCAAGTCGGGCAGATGGATATGGGTCTGAACTATTTTCATTCGCTCTTTGATGTGTGCATTTCTTGTTTTACAACCTAGAGAGCAAGCCACTTGGGTTCAAGAATTCTATCTCACATTTCCTGCATCTCTCACAGCGCTATGACAAAATGCTATGTATGGTAAACTCTCTATATATTTGATGAGAAAACTAAGGACAGAGAGACTATGTCAAAACCAAGTTTTTCCTAATTAACTCCAGTGATATTCTAAACTCAAACTTCATTGGGGCTCTCGCACTGCATGATCCCATGTTGCTGAAGGGTTAGTATTGAGGAGGGGAAACATAGAGATTTGATGACCAGAATCCAACAGCAGAGAGACTTCTGGTATAATCTCTGACCTTCTCCCACCCCTCAGATTCCCAAAGCCTCGCTTTTTCTATTCATAATTACCCTGGCTGTATGTTTGTCTGACTATCTCCTTTGTTTGATAGCACCCCTCTTTCTGCCCCCCGGGTAGAAATATTTGATTTTCCTCAGCCCCCTGATCCTTTGTCTCCATGGCCCGAGGAATTCTCTTTCATCATCAAAAACATTCAGTCGGGCACCTGTTTAGCACCCTGTTCTGCATTAGGAATGAGGCATGCTCCTGGCCTCAAGGTTTTTGACAATTCTTGAATTCCTTCTGTATTGTGCCTCTTTGCAAAATTGCCATGGCCATCATCATCCTCAGAGAGCCGAGGAGGTGACTGACTGACAGTGGACATTGTTCAGGTTCTGCAGCGTCAATCAGAGGGAGTGCACATGTCCTGGGCTCTCTGTGCTTTAGCAACCTGGCTTAGAGCAACGCTTGCGAGTCAAGGCGGTGTTCGAATCCTGACTGCCACTTGCTAGCTGTGTGATTTGAGTGACAGTCCTAATTCTCCTAAACCTCAGTTTCCTCATCTGTAAACAAGCTATTAAGCACCTACTTTGTAGTGTTGTCAAGATGTGAGTGAGCTCCTGTATGCAAAGCCCTCAGCACCATGGCTGACATGAGTAAGGATTTCATAAACGATAGCTTTTTATTATTGAAAAAAATGACACACCAAGTAAAGCATCAACAAGGGACTGAAAAACAGACACAAATACAATGAGAAAGTGGTGATAAAATCTTTTAGATAAGGAAGAGGCCAAAGTAGAAAAGACAGAAGTTGTTCAGAGAATAAATGGTGAACGCACACATGAAAACCTACAGGCTTGTGTCCTCAGCCTGATTGAATTCGTGGGGCTCTGGCTCTGACAAGGGCAAGGCTATGATTATATTTCCCAAGACCTACCCCATCAGGAACAGGAAAGTAGGTCACTCCCCACTTCCTAGACACCCACAAAGGCAGCAACACAATGGCTTGTTTTCCTGAACTTTTCTTTAGGGAGTTTGGCGGGCGAGGACAGAACCTCTCTGTAAAAACTCCGCAACAGGGACCGCTGACCACTCTGGGGGGCAGGAAGTGGCTCTTGGAATGATCCTCTTTGCATTGCATCTGACACTAGGGCTGAGGACGTCACTAAATTCTTCAAGTTAGCCTGTCATTTGGCAAAAAGCCTTTCCTCTGAATAATTTTTAGATGATCCAGCTGGCACACTGCAGCCATGTGCCAATGAGTCAGGAATGATCTTAAGGCTCCTCCACACTCAACTTGCTCAAGGGTGGAGAATTTCCAGGGAAGCCAGTGAAAGATTTATGAGACTAATCCCGGAGATATTTCTTCCCCCTGCCATCTATTGTTCTCAGGAGGGGTGCCAGAGGCAGTGGGTTTGGGGTGTGAGGGGTGGAGAGAGCAAATTAGAAGGGGACAAAGACAGGACTCCTGCCATCAAGTAAGAGCTGGAGAAGAGTGAGGACGGAAGCCAGCTAATGAGGATCCCCTGACAATGAAACCTCCAAGGTCCCCTTTGGAATGCACCTGCCTGCAGGCTCCTTAGAGCCTCATCCACAAACGTGAGGGGGGAAACGAGGTGCGCTGGAGGGGCAAAGCCGCTCCAACTCTGTGCTGGACGGGCTCTGATAAGTGAGCCCCTCTGTTCACACAGATGAGGAGGAGGGGGCGCAGGGGGGTGGAGGGAGGAGGGGGAGGGGAGGAAGGGGAGGCTGCAGTGCTTTAAGGGGAGGTGTTTTCCATCACGCAGTAAAATTCCCTTTCCACCCCCTGCACGTTGCTGCCCCTTCTTGGAGTGAGCTGACCCCTCCATCGCGTCGCGGCCTGGAGAACTGTCTAGTCTTCCTCAGAACGCGAGGCTCCTTACGGAAAACCGAGGGGGTGGACCCTCTCCAGGGAGAATATCTGCAGGACGATGCTGCTCTTGGGCATAAAAACCAGAACCAGAACCAAAAAACCCTCCAAAAAATCAAACAACAACAACAACAACAACAAAGTGTCTGCATGCATTCAAAATATGAATTTCTTAAAATACAAAATGGCAAACTAGAAACAGAGTTGAGTTCGTTTGGTTCTGTTTCGGTCACATATTGGCAAAGGGAACAAATATGTCAGCCGTGATTTAGATTAATATACTATCCAAACGTCCTTGAAATTGCCATAGCTTTAAGGTTTCTTCTTCTTACAAAAAAAACACCGTTTAGTTGTAAAGAGTGGGAAAGCTAGGCGCTTCGAATTTCACGCCAGGCCTTCCTGCAGCCAGAAGTAGCCGAAAAGCACGCCAACCTTTGGGGAGGTGCCAGGCACCCAGGGAACGCACGGGTGAGCAATCTAGAGACGCGTAAGCCATAGGGGAGGCTCTTCTGATGAACGAGGATTTCCATTCACCATCCCCTTTCCTCCTCGTTTCAGGTAACCACCCATCCCACAACGGAGAACCTTCTAGAAGCTGGGAGAGTGGTTGGGAATTCAATTTGGATTCCCCTCAGGCCCTCAGTGGCTGTTTCCACAGGGGTCGCCTTCCCACTTACTTCTAGTTCCACCCCAAGCTTTTCAAACACAAGGCGTGGTTTAACAAGTAAAACGGAAGTTTTTATACTGTAATTTGCTGTAACTACTGACCGTCTTGATCGCAGAAAGAGTGTCACACATTTCTCTTCCAGAAATTTCCAAGGGGTCTCCAAAGGATTCAGAAGTAAGACTCAATTTTGCTCAGGAAAGGAATTTGCATGCATGAGTCCACTGCATGAATGTTCTAATTCTGGGTATGTCTTTTCTAGATTACAAGTGGATTAGACTTGAAAGCATTTAAATACCAACTACTTTACAAAGTTTTGTAGTGACTCTTTTCAATACGTAAGTTCCATACAATGTTTGTCCTTCCCAGTAATGTGAAATTTTGGGATGGCATGTGTGTGTGTGTTGGGGGAGGGGACACATGGGAGGGTCAGGTATAGCTGAGAAAACTCCAGTTTGCCTCCAGGCTTCAGGTCCTGACCGTACGGGTCAGATTACTGGGATGGTCCCAATTCCATGTATTTAGCTGTGGTCACTCCAAATATTTTAGTTTAGGAAGTATGAAGTCTGTTCAGGCAAATAAGCAGGTGTCTTATCATGGCCCTAGTTTGCGTTTTATACTTTCCTTATATAGAGAGCAGATCTTGGGCATGCTTCCAAAACACTAGTATCTGAATTATCTGTTTAAAATTATGAAAAAATACCAAATCACCCAATGTCAGATCTATTTCCAGTTTCTTGTCATTGGATTCAACCTGAGCCTAAACCTAATCTATTTAATAAACCACCTCTGCCAATTTGGCCAGCCTTAGAGATGAGCCATTGTGATTAATCCAGGAAGAATTCAATTTAACATGCGTTCACAGACGGCCTGGTGTGCCCTGGGTCCTTAGGTGCTGGGCTCACAGATACACATCGCACAGTCTCTGCGGTATGATGCTACAGCAAAATCCTTTTCCTTTAAAAATCAGGAATAATAATAATTAACATTCTGATAATGGTTCATCCCACACACTGCTGACTTATCTTTTGGAGGAAAATCGAAATGAATTACCATACGAGAAGTGGAGTTAAAGGGCACAGGATCAAGATTTGACTGTGAGAACAGAACTTTTAATTAGGAGTTTTGATTTCTTCTCACAAGATGCGCAGGATTCCAAGCCTTATCAACACGTGGGGGGAAACCCAGAGGAATAGTTTTTGTAAATAACCCCATGTTCTTCATTAACAGGAAACAGAAAAAGCCTGACTTAAAAACAGAATTTGGAAGTGGGTCTGCTGTGAATTAGAATGACACCACCAATGCATTTCACATGGGCTACGAAACGGCCTCAGATAGAAATTACTTTCAGGGCTTTTCCCTCCTCCCACCCCTTGTCCTGAAGGGGAGCTAATGTTTCCTGCTGATTAAAGAAATAAGGCCACTGTATTTCCCAACATCGCTGATCCATCCAAGCCCTCTGGCCTCTGTGTTTTGAACTAATGTGGGGTTGGTTTGAGTCTGAGGTAGGCTCAGAAGCAGAGGTTCAGACCACCCACTTTTACGGTCTATAAGGCAGAGCCAGAGTTAGGTTGAACTGAGACACTAACAGCAAGCTCATGGGTTGGAGAAGAGGCAGCTTTGACTCACCAGAGGTATTGTGCAAGTATCTTCTTGTTGGTGTCCTCCAGCGGGCCGGGCTGCGCCCGGGGCCCTGGCTGCCCGCCCTGTTTGCACCAGTCTGCCTGCATGTGAGGAGGAGCTTCTTTTCAGTGTCCTGGCTTTTTAACAGACACCAAACATTTTTAGGCATTTTTGTTTTTTTTAAAAAATAGGATCAGAATGCCCAACATTCTCTGATCAATTGCCTATTTTAGCTCTCTATTAGGAAAACTTGGTTGAAATCAGAGATGCTCACCATTTTCTGGTGAGGAGTTAAGTTTGAGTTTGCCATGTCATCGAATCATAGATTAATCATGGGGTCTTTGGTTTGAATTCTTTCATTTCATTGGTGCAGCAACCACAGTCTACAGGGGAAGGACTTACCTAAGTTAATGGTGCCACCATTCATTTGTTTATTCATTTATTCATAAATGGGTCAAGTAATTTGTGCATGTCTCCTACGTGTTGGGCCCTGTGAGAAGCACTGAGTATAATACCATTGTGAACAAGACAGAAAGGATCCCTGTCCTTAAGGAGTTTGCAGTCTGGTCAGGAAGGTAGATGATAAGAGAATAAACACATGGTGGTGTATTTCATGAATTGAAGGGACAGGTGTGGGGTGGGGAGAACCTCGCTTGGGTAGAGTCTTCAGGGAGGGTCTCTGGGAGTGATGTCGTGGGCCCCAAAAGAGGGTGTAGGGTGTGTTGTGGGTACACTGCTGATAGAGGGAAGAAGGGAAGTTGCGGGAAATAAATGAAGACAACTGCAGGCCATTCTTGATACTCTGGCAGGAATCCACTTCAGGTTTTTGTGGATATCAGTGTTGTACTGGTGGACCTTGAATAAACGCCAGCGGGGCTTATTAGTAGATACCATTCTAAACTATTTCAGAGGTCCTCGTCCTCTTCTTTTTCATCTATGGTAGTGGAAGCGATATAAAGACGAGAGCAGGTGAGATTTTAGTAGTATTTTAGGTAGTAAAATACATATTCCACTACCTCCAGGCAAGGCGAAGGGATGGAATTCACCACACCAACAGGCTCACTGAGTTATAACAGTAGAGATAAATTACCCACCCCTGAGTATAACATGCACACAAGGGTAACTCCACACAGAGAGGTCTGATTGCTCCTCCTCAGCTCGAAATAGCCTTCCCTTCCACCTGGCTGCAGGTTTCTGTCACGGTACTTAGGACTACCTGGTTTTTATGTGCACATTTATCCTCTGTAAAGTCCTGCACATTCCTGCAGGATAGGATGATGCTGAATTCATCATCCACCAGCATCCCTAACACCCAGTGTATTGCTATGCCCATGAAAACTGCTCAATGAATATTTGTTGACTGAATCATATAGAAGGACTTTAAAAATCATCTTTAGGGAGATAAGTTGTTAGAAAGGTGGTGCCACTCTTCTTTTTTGGCTTTTGCACAGTGGTCAGTAGAAGGAGCCTATAATTATTACTGTTTACGACCAGTCACAAGAAATGACTATCAGGAGGTTCTTGCTTAATTCCTCTGGTGAGGCCATTGGCTTGATGACAAAAAAATCACTGAGGACAGAGAACCAAACACTGAGCTGTTTAACAGAACCCGCAGAAGAGCCATCATTGCATCATTCGACT
The DNA here is from genome assembly GCA_004026885.1 of Lyroderma lyra. NCBI lineage: Eukaryota > Metazoa > Chordata > Mammalia > Chiroptera > Megadermatidae > Lyroderma > Lyroderma lyra. The sequence goes on along the minus strand of PVJL010006325.1, from coordinate 72,163 downwards.
GAGATGTGAAGTAATGTCTGAACGTCCAGTTCCCAGCACTGGGTGAGCTCAGTCTGTGTTCTTAGATAGACCCTGCATCCTGTCTCCTGACCTTTGCTCTGCAGGCTCTGGTCCAGTCCCACCAGAAGCAGTGTAGTGGCCAGGCTCATCAGGAAGTACATGCAGTCCCAGGAGGGTCTTGAGAGTACAGATCAACACTGTATCTGCCATTGAGAGTTTGGGGGAAGAATCATCACCATCACCACCAGTGCAATCTTTTCCTCTAACTATGGGCTCCGTCTGGCTCAGCTTGCAACCAAGGACAAGAACTGTGCTTTCTTGAAACTCTATTGTTCTAGGGCCATCTACTCAACTGAAAACCAATAAAAATCCAGGGTCAGATTCCTAGTCATGCCAAAGTGGGAACTTACACTGAAGTAGGCAGTGGGTGGTGGTATAAGAGATAAAGGAAGCTGGGAGCAGAACCCAGAGGCAATCAGCCCCTACCTGGTGGGTGCTGGGGTAGGTCTCTTCTAATCTGTCACCATTCCACAGTCATGCTCCTTCACTCAGATGAGGAAATTAATTTTTAGTGGCATGGGGAGAGGTCAGAAACCCCAGAATCTGAGCTGGCAATGTGAAGCTGTTGCAGGTCAGAGGTAGGAGGTGAAAATACAGATGATACAAAGGATTAATGTCAGCAATTTGCTGATTCGATCTCTGCCTCAGGTAAACAGCCAACAGCCAGGGAAACTGGGCCACAGCTAACTAAACATTTGGGCCAGAGGCATTAAGATGTGTTTATTATTTAATGGAGGGTTCTTGTGCTCTTGATGAAGACTTCAGGAATGACAAACCTCCCTCCTAATTTGGTTCCTCCTGAGGACACTGTACAACCTGGTTTACTTTGGGTTTAACACCCTATAATTACTGTCAGATGAAGAGAAAAAGACCTTGCCTAAAACCTGAGCTGAAAAGAAGATGAAAAAGAAAAAGGAAATCCAGGTAAGAGGGGCCCAGCACTTTGGACCAGCAGAGAGGGTAAAACCTCAGTGGTTGAAAAGAAACACTGTAGGTTATTGTGTGTGAGGTTGGAATCACCCAGAGACCAATTAACACCTTTTTTGGGGCGGTAGGGTGGTGGGATTAGCCATTCTGGAATTTGCAGATAGTTTCTTAAACATCCACACTGTAGGAATAACTGAAGTGTTGATAAAAGCGCTTCCACAACAAAGATTTCTACAGTAGACACTGGAGATGTGTAGGGCTCCAGTCTTTCGGTTAACAGCTTGGCACTACATTCATTGCTGGAGGAATCCAAGACTCACAAAAGACAGCTTTTAAAGGCAAAACTTTTTCTTAAAAGAGCTAGTTAACAGTCCATATTTGTTCTCCGAAGGTTGTTTCGTTAGGGCCCCTGTTGCCACCATCCATACATTTCTGCCAGGGTCCTGCATCTCCCAGATTTGTAGCTTCTGTGTGCCAACTGGCTGGGCCGAATGTGAGAGATTTTAGTTTGGGAATCAATTCTTTGTTGTTGCTCTTGGTTTCCACTTGTTTTTATTTTAAATTGCCTTGTGTAATTGCCAAGGTTGTTTCCAATTAGAGGAAATCTACTGTGTTTTCTTTACTCCTCCTTTGCTGTATTAGTTTGGTAAATTTCTTACTAGGGAATAACATTTGCAACTGGAAGGGTGGGGAATCTAATTCTGAGGGGCAAGTTGGTATAGCATCCGAAACCTGCTTATATTTTACAGCCCTAAATGCCAATGCAACAGTCTCTGAAACAGAAACCATCCTGGGTATTTTCCTGCAATTTCCCACTGCCATAACTCAGGGAAGTACGGGGCGCTCTTTTTTCAAAAAATGTGTAAAGGTGACATTAATTATACGTTCACACTTCCATTACTTGAACTAACTGAGCCAATGAACATTAGAGCTGGCAGGGATTAATCCAATCTTATTTTGTAGATGAGGTAACTGAGGCCCAAGAGGAAAAATGATTCCCCCTCACATCCCTCACCTCCAATGTCTTAAAACTAGTTACCAACAGAATTGGGACAGAAACCAGGCCTTTTGATTTCTAGACTAGTAATTAATTCATTAATTAGCATTGTCATAGTTCTAACCTAGATTTCTCCCAGAATGAATGGCTCAATTTTTATGATTGGTGTTGATTCCCCTCAGGGTTGTATGCCTAATTTTATTCAGTCAATATTTCAGAAATTATGGTCTTTGTGCCACCTATATCAGAATTATCTGTATCTATTAAAAATGCAGACCCCCTAGCCTCTCCTAACCTTCAGAATCAGAAGAGTCTCTGAGAGTTGTACCCAGGATCTGGATTTTAATAAGCTTCCCTAAAAAAAGTCTTATGCATTTTAGAACCACTTTGCCTGGCTCAAAGTCAAGTTAATATATTGTATTGACTTACTCATAAAATGTTTACTTAAACAACAAAAGAAAAAATCAACAGACAATACTACATCAAACTTAAAATCTTCTACACAGCAAAAGGAACAATCAACATAATTAAAAGACAACCTAAAGAAAGGGAGAAAATTTTTGCAAACTCTATATCAGATAAGGGGTTAATATTGAAAATTTATAAAGAACTCATACAACTCAGTAACAACAAAAACAACAGCAAATCTGATTAAGAAATGAGCAGAGGAACTAAAAAAACATTTTCCCAAAGAAGACATCCAAATGGTCAACAGGTGTAAAAAGAGGTACTCAATATCACTAATCATTAGGAAAATGCAAATGAAAAGGATGATGAGATATCACCTCACATCTTTAAGAATGGCTATCATCAAGAGGACAAGAGATAAGAAGTGTTGGTGAAGCTGTGGAGAAGGGAATGAGTATGCACTGTTGGTGAGATTGTAAAATGGTCTAGCCACTATGGAGAACAGTATGAAGGTCCCTCAAAAAATTAAACCTGTAACTGCCATTTTGATCAAGCAATGCCACTTTTGGATATATATCCAAAGGAAATGAAAACAGGTTATTGAAGAAATGTATGTACTTCCATGTTTATTGCAGGATTATTTACAATAACCAAGATATGGAAGCAACCTAAGTGTTGCTTATCAACAGAAGATGTAGTATAGATATCCAGTGGAATATTATTTAGCCATGAGAAGAAAGGAAATTCTGCCATTTGCCTCAATATGAATGGACCTTGAAGATATTATGCTAAGTGAGATAAAACACTGTATGGTATCGCTTATATGTGGAATCTAAAAAAACCGACTCATAAAAGCAAAATGGTGGTTACCAGGAGCTGGAGGATAGGGGGATGGGAGAAATATTGTTTAAGATACATACTTACAACGTGTAGATAAATAAGTCTTAGGTTTAGTACGCAGTAGTGATTATAGACAACAAATCTTTATTATAAACATTAAACTTGCTAAGTAACTAGATCTTAATTGTTTCCAATACTGGAAGAAATAATACTTATTTGCTATCAGCTAATGCTATGATGGCAATCATTTTGTAATGTAAATGTATGAAATCAATATATATATACCTTAAACTTACACAATGTATGTAAAATGTATCTCAATGTAAATAAATAAATAAATACTTAGTGTTTCTGAAATCAGGTGGCACCTTCTAATTAATGATTAATATAGGCAAAAAAATTTTTTAAATAAATGGTGTCTTATAATTAATAACAACTTTAAATTGAGGAGGTACTAAATTTCTCTTTCAAACCTTTTAGTTACTGAAGAAGCGAAAATTTTCATTTGCATCTAAATTCAATTTCACTGCACTTACTTCTTTAGTGCTTAAGTTTCTCTGTAGTAACAAGAAAGAAATGTGAAGTTTTGCTTTGTCAGGCCATGGGCAGCCTTTAGCGAACTGCTGTCTTCACAGCTCAAATCCTGTCCTACAGATATTTTAGGCCATTCATCAAGACTCTGGCTTCTACTTTTTAGTTTTTACTTTCTGTGATCACATCTAAATATTAATGTGTATATTTATTGATTGAAATTTCTAACAAAATCTAGAGTTATTTAATATTTCTGTCTTCTAACTAAAAGATTGAAGGAATTTAGCATGCACTTCCTACTCATCAAACACCACCCCCATCTTTCATAATATTGCTATCTAGATTTTTAGATTTAGTTTTATAGAACAAATTAGTTATTTAAAGTCAATGGTTAGTTATATTTATCATCATTTTATCTGTTTTGGGGCTAGCATGTGAATGGTAACACACTAAATGTTTTTGGCTGGAAGTCCTTTATTTTACTCTGTTGTGAATGATAGTTTAACTGGGTATAGAATTCTTAGTTGATAGTTGTTTTACCTCAGGGCTATGAAATGATTCCTTTACTGTCTTCTGGCATCTACTGCACATGAGCATTAGCCTAATTGTCATTTCTTTGCAAGTCTTTTCTCTCTGGTAGGTTTTAAGATTTTCCTCTTATCTTCAGTGTTCAGCAGTTTCAATATGAAATGTTTCTTGGTTCAATTTATAATTATGTATTCTATTTGGCATTTGGTGTACCTTTTTGCACAAGTGAAAAGGTACACATATTATTTTCTTCATTCTGAAAAGTTCTCAGCCACTGTCTCTTTGGCTATTGATTCACAGATATTTTCCTTTATTCTATCCTAGAAATCCTATTACACATGTATTAGAGCCTTTCAATATGACTCTCATATCTCTTAATTAACATTTCATGTTTTTTTTCTCCCTCCTTAAATTTTTGTGCAGCATTCTGGATAAATTCTTTAACATCATCTTCCAATTCACACTTGTCTCTATTGTTGTATCTGAGATAGAATTAACCCTGTGTTTTGAACCTTTAATTCAAGCAATATAATTTCCATTATCAGGATTTAAAAATTTTTTCATGTCCACCTGTTCTTGTTTTATGTTTTATTTCTTTTGTTTTAGAACTTATTGATTATTTTTATAGGTATTCTTTCTTTCTTTTTCTCTTTGAGGATTCTGAAAATTCTTATTTCAAATGAACTTTCCAATTCTGTTATTATTCTCATTTAATCTGGAAATCAATGATATTGATTTTGTTGTCTCCTTTTCTTTTTTTAATTTTTATTTTCAGAGCACAGTGAGTAAGCATTTATATAATTTATGAAGTGTTTCCCCTGATAGGTCTAGTGTTCATCTGACACCAGGCATAGTTTTAATGACATTATTGACTATATCTCTCACACTGTATTTCACATCCTTGTGACTATTTTGTGACTATAATTTGTATTTCCTAATCCATTCACCTTCCTCATGCTGTTTTCTTTTCTTCATGTTAGTTTTCTTCAAGTGTTTTTAGAATTTTAATTTTTGTGGTATTATCTGGGATGGTATCACACACACTTTCTCTCTTTTTCTCTTGTTAGCTCTTTCTCTCCCTGCTTACTTCTCCCTGTCTGGCACTTTTGAAATGGTTAGACTTTGAGGTCCCAGTCCACAATCTGGTCTTGTGTTGGTGCCTCTGGACTCCCCTCTTAGGATAATATTGGGACATTACAGATTCAGTCACTGAGCCAGCTGGCAGTTTGACTCAAGTCCTCACCGCAAGGTCATGCCTGCTTATTTCTGTTTTTCTAGGTTCACATTCATCTAAGCCCTCACACCTCAGGTAGCAGTTTCAGCTTTTTTTCAGGCAGAAATTCCCCACCCTATTCAGGGTGAAGCAATAAACCTGGATCCAGGCTCCAACCATCTGAGGCACCTTTATTACCTACTACTACGTAGGCACTATCCTACCTATTTTTGTGTGACTCTAATATCTACCAAGCTCACAGCTTTAGTAACTTACTGTTCTATTTTTTTCTGTTCAATTTTTAGTACATAGATACTCATTTCTTCTTTATGTATGTATATGCTCGTGCTTTACTCCCCCTCTCCCTTACTGCTTTTTAATTTTACTCCTTTAAAATGTTATCTGTAATTGCTGAGTGTTTAGAGTAGAGGGAGTGACTTCAAAGCATGAGTTTTACAATGCCATCTTGGTCCCTAGACTCTGGCTCTGGGGATGAGAATAGGAATAGTTTCCATGTTACTGTCTTTGAGGCATCAACCATTACTGCTACTGCTAGACTGATATCCTTCGTCTTTCATATAACATGAGTTACGCTCGTAATGAGGCTCAGTGCCTGAAAAAGCCCACTCAATATAGACAAATTCTCTCTTAAATGACTATATTAAACCCATCAATGATTCACTTACCAACCACTTTTGTAATAAATTTGCAATATCCTCTAAAAAAATGGATCTGGAGGAAAGCCAGACTAATTTAAGAGGGAACATGGTTTAAAAATGAGTGAATAATTCTCAAAAGCACACAAGATGGCCATAGAAATATATTAACATGTTTCTCTTTCCTCAGATTAAACTAAGAACCAGATAATGAAACAAACAGAAAATTCCTACAATTTAAGGCTCCCAACCAAGATTTTAATGAGCTTATTGCTTAGCTTGGAGAGAATAATCATGATACAATGCTGAATTACATCAGTGAGGAGCCAGAGGTGAGATTGGGTTTGGTTCTGGAATCCCCTCAGCAGTGCAGTATGCAAATCATGCAACAGCACAGAGACACATGAATTATGTAAAAATGTCTTAGGGATTCCCAGAGAAACCTCCATTTCCTTCATTAAAAGATGGTTTAGTAAAGCAGTCCAAAAAATCATTTTTGGCAGGCCACTATTTTTAAGTATATTGTTTTAAACTCGTCTATATTTTTTGGTAAGGTGTAAGGAACTGGGGCTCCTGCCAATGTAAATACAATTTCTAGGATCCTTCCCCCTTACGCCTCTGGTGGACCTTAGAATTGACCTGTCTTGTTCCCTTTCCCTTACCCACACCTGTTGTCACCCAAGGTTTCTATTGTTCCGTGATTCACTCTGAGAGGTTCCTATAATGGTGGAGAGAACAGTTTTGGTTTAGAATTGGACTGGGGCCCATGCAAATAGGGTTTGGCCTCCTCAGTGACAGATGTTGGGCTAGGAAGTACAAGTTAGGAGTAACATCCTGTTAGTAATGGGTCGATTGGTGCCAAGTAGGTCTAAGGATCCAGACTGTGTGCCCATAGTTTCCCTTCCCTTGTGGAGCTCACACCCTGAGGTTTCTTTACATTCTGGCAAACTAGTTTCTGTGTCACAAATTTCTGAGTTTTGCAGAACAAGGCATTCTAGAAGCAAAGGGAGAGATGATAGTTACAAGGGCTCAGTCTATGGGAAAAAAGAAAACTCTCCTTTTCTTCCTTTTCATTTCTTCAGGAGTGGAAACGTTAGTGTTCTCTTAACCAAAGTACTCAGGGTGGGAGTGAGGCTCATTTTGGGACTTTACCATGAAATGCTATGATCCCAGGAAATTTTTTCCTATTAACTTTGGCCTAAGAGTCTAAGAGGAACATGGGGTGGTTGTAGACCAGAAAGGGCAGATTGCAGAGATAATTTTAAAGTAAGGTGGTCTGGTCTTCAATACGAGATGTGTTTTCCCCAACCTTATTCCTCTTCTGGCTTCCTGTCACACAATTAACAACATGCTTCTAACTTTGAATGGTATTTGTTTATTGTTAAATCTTTCCCTAGATTAAGAGCTTCTTGAAGATATCACCTCAACCTTATACGTTTTTGTACCTTCCAGAGCTTAGTCCAGAGAGTGGCATTCAATAAGAGCTCCGTGTTTTTGAATTGGATGTGAATGATTTTCAGAAACTCCCTATTTTTCATGTTTTCTTCCCCTCCCTCTCCCTTTAGGAAGGCCCTCACCCATTGAGACTTAATGATAGAAGGGAAGGAGAGCATATTCAGGAATCTAATAGATATAATAGCTTTGTATTCTTTACCTACCTCTCATCTTTCTGCAGAAAAAGAATCTATTATTCAGGAAAGACTCTAAAACTCATTAAGGACTTAATAACTGATCATGGTGCACTTGCTTATTAAAACAAAGATTTTTGTTGATAGTATAGAGTTCTAACATGGTTTTTCTTTTACTTTTCTGGTTTGCCCTAATTCTCTTTCTTTCTAATGTCCTCCGCATCTCTTCCCAATCATCTGATCATCAAGAGATTGAATAATTCATAGTCCTTTTTGGTTATTTAGTAAATACTCCTTTAGGGGTTCTATTAAGACAGAGGCAATGATCCGTATCTATATGAACAAATCCATGCAGCTGGCAAATTCTCTAAAAGAAATATAAAAAGCAGTGAGTCTTCCCAGGGACAAAAGAGAGGAACTGTGAAGGGAGGAATCAGGCCCACACACCTGGTAACAGCCCCAGCTGACATGTGGCTACACTGTCTTTGTCTTAGAGTCAGTAAGTATACACTGTACTTTGATGTTTCCTTTTATTTGTATGTGCTCTGTTTCCCTTTGTAATTTCTCCTTAGATTCTTCTGAAACATGCAGCCCTTGTTGGCTGAACCAAAAGAGGAAGAAGGGGAGTTTTGGGTCTGTTTGTATTTGAAAACAAGGCTCAGAGTTTGCTCTACCCTAGGGCAGTGATTCCTGATCTGGAAGAAGTGTCAGACTCCTGTGGGAATCTTACTAAAACTATGGACGTCTTCCTTAGAAGAATGTACCTATGAACAACATTGGGCATTAGTTTCAGGGAGCTTGCAAGCTCTGTAGACTCCTGCCCTGGCAGGAGGGGCAAACTGAGGGTGATGTTCTCACACCATCCAACCTGAATCAGTTCCTTTGTGAGCTCATTTTTTTTTTTTTTTTTTTTTTTGGTCCCTTGGATTCTTTTATTTCGTCAAGATCATTATGATAAATAATTTACATATACTGAATATTTGTTAGCATGTGATCTCATTTGATCCTGCCAACAACCTTGGGAGGTAACTGTATTATTTTCGTTTTGCAGATGAGGAACCCGAGACTTAGTAAGGTTTAAGCAATTTGCCCAAAGCAAATGTCCAGTCCATGGTCAGAACCTCCACATGCTTTGTGTTCTGTTGTAGTTGGGTGCAAGTTCCGTGCACATCTCAGTTATCCAGACTGCTTAAGGTGGTGGTCCCTGGTTTACCTGGGGTGATTACAATGCTGTACAGCTGCATCCATTTTCATGAGCCTTGTGTTTCTTTTTTGGGTAAGCTCTTTTCTGAACTTCCAACTGTCATTCTTATCTACATTCTGGGCAAACCTGTAAAACACAGGAAATACTTTCCTGAAAGTAAACATGAAGAGTTAAGTGAGCTTGTCAGATGCAAAGAACATAATATTGTTTTTTTTAGAGGATAAACAGTCTCCTTTTCATTTCAACCACCATTAATTGAGCATTTACTATGTGCCAGACACTGTGATGGTGCTCCTGTATATTGGTCACATCTTAGTAAGGAAAACAGATGCTCCTCTCAAGCAAAAGTTGACAAAAAAATCTTGAAGTTTTGGAGTTTTCATCCTAAATACTGTATTTTTCTGCCCCCACGTACAAGATGACCCCCATTTTTCTAACCCTACATTAAGAAATTAATATCAACCAGTTACTCTCATGTATAAGATGACCCCAATTTCTGATCTAACAATTTTAGACAGAAGTATCATCTTATACATGAAAAAATACAGTAACACGGTGGAGTAATCAGAACTTAAAGGGGAAGAAGTTTATTTCTGTACTGGGATGTACTCCCTACTAAGGAACAGGGAGAAATAGACTGGAGAAGATCTTGGGTTTGAATTTCTGGTCATAGGTATGACATTAATTGACCATTTTAGCTGGGAAAGCCATCAGCAGCTGTGGTGTGGCATAATAGGACAGGTACATACCCATTTTATAATGAGGTCCATTAATAAATGTGAGTCATGTTGTTTTATTGACAACTATAGTGCATAACAGAATTTCAAGAAGTTAGGGGACAAAAGGGTGATATCAAAATGAATTATTATACAGAAGACTTCATTTGCTGTCCCCCCCACCCCAAAGTATCACATTTACTTTACAAGTTTGTAATCACTGTAAGAAGACAATTTAGCACATGCAGTTGCAGAAGGTTGAATTACATATCACTCTGTGAAGCATTACTTTTCATCTAGGTCAAATGCCTGTTCTTCTAAATCAATTTCACTCCTGTTTGATTCCATGTTTTCTTATATATATAGAAAAGCTGTAAATGTTTTGGTTCTATTAGTTGAGAACTTTTTATACAATTGAATGATGCTTTAGATATTGTGAAAAGAAAATGTTTTCTTTGAATAATTACATTTTTCCTGGTGTGATATAGAGGACAGAAAAATCCCAGGAGTATAAGTGGGAGAAAAAAAAGAGAGTTGGAAAACATAAAGCAAAACTAAATTAATATTTCAAGGTATACCTGTCCACCCTGAGAAGAATAATTAGTTTCTCTATCTCATGACTTCTCATTATCCTGCCATCTGATCTACTGCTAAATCCTCTGTGTTCTCTTCATTTCAATAGTTATCATTATGATTCTTACTACATTTTGTGTATGCTATTGCAATATTATCCCAAATATCCACTGACTGTAAGTAAAAGGACAGGATGAAAAATAAATATGAAGTCAATGCTTAAAAGTATGCCTGACCCCATAATACTTGCTGAATAAATATTTGGTGAATGTATAAAAGGGGAAGACAGTTTATTGGGGGGAAATTATTAGACTTAAAAGTGTACAATAAAGATAAAGCACTTTAGAAAGCACTGTGATAGAATCGCTTTTAGAGTTTATGTCATTGGGGGAAAATTTGATTTACACAAATTTTATGTAAATGCAACGTTTTGGTATCATAACAATGATAAACAACCATTTGCATGAAACCATTTCCATATTTTGAAATCTGGATTATTGCTCTCTTAAATAGTTATTTGCTTCTTATTGCATCCATTCTTCTATATACATGTATTTCACATAGCTATTGTTCAGTTGCTCATTCTGCCTTAGTCTATTGAGAGTTCTCCTGCTAAATCTAGGGAAGATGGTCTCCTGATAAAGCTCTTAAAGGTTTTTCAAAAAATATTTATTAAGACTATTTTTAAAAAACAGCTTTAGGTTCACAACAAAATTGAGTAAAACGTGCACCCACTGCCTTCACACATGCACAGCAATCCCCATCATCAACATCGCCCATGAGTAGAACGTTTGTTACAATTCATGAACCATGTTCACACATTATTATCACCCTCAGTCCGTACTTTACATTAGGGTTCCCTCTTGGTGCTGTATATCTATGGGTTTGGCCAAATGTATAATGACATATATCCACTACTAAAGTGTTAAACAGAGTGTTTTCAGTGCTGTAACGGTCCTCTGGCATCCATATATTCACTCCCCCCCCTCCTTAACCCCTGAAAACTGCTGATCTTTGCACTGTTTCCATGGTTTTGCCTTTTCCAGGATATCATGTTGTTGGAATTGTACAGTATGTAGCCTTTTTAGATTGGCTTCTTTCACTTAGTAGTGTACATTTAAGTTTTCTTCATGGCTTTTCATGGCTTGACAGCTCACTTCTTTTTAGCATTGAATAATACTCCATCGTGTGCATGTATTACAGTCTACTTATCCGTTCACCTACTGAAGGACATCTCGGTTGCTTCTGAGTTGTGGCAATTATGAATAAGCATCCATGTGTAGGTGGACATAACTTTTTAACTCCTCTGGGTAGATACTGAGAAGTGTGATTGCTGGATCCTATGGTAAGAGTACGTTTAGCTTTGCAAGTAATTGCCAAACTGTCTTCCAAAGTGTCTGTGCTATTTCCATTTCCTTGAGCAATGAATGAGGGTCCCTCTTGCTCCACATCCTAGCTAGTTAGTATTTGGTGGTGTTAGTGTTCTGGATTTTGGTCACTTTAATAGGTGTGTAGTGGTATCTCATTCCCATTTTAATTTGCATTTTCCTACTGACGTATGATGTTCATTCACTTTTTTAGGCCAGGAAGTTGCTCTCCAGGTGGGCTGTCCACCCCTGTTCCTCCCCATCCTTTCCCAGTCATAAATGTGATTAGGAGTCCGGTACAGCGTGTCCTCCAGCCTTTGAGAACAGATTGCACGGTGGAAAACAGGCCTGCCCACATTGTTCTTTTGAAACAAGTAATCTTCTAAGACTTGGTGTCATGTAAAATATAAACAAGAGGGTTGTCCCAGTGTGTTGAGCCCACAAAGCACATCTGAAGAAGCGGCTTCACTAAGTTGTCTCAGTTCGACAAGTTAATCCGTATTTCTCGGGAGAACAGAACTATTCTAAGCAGTACGTTTCCTTTTTCTTTTCATTTGCACACGGACCCAAAACTCAGCAAAGTTCTCTGTTTAGGTGGTGTTTGTGCTGAGACACAAATGCACAAAAGGCAGGAAGTTCACTGCTTCTCCTACTTGACATTTGTTTTTCCAGGATGGTGTGGACATCACCTGTGAACATCCTTCCCAGGGCAGCCTGGGCTGGGGAGACTGTTACTTAAGTACACATCTCGTGCACTGAGAGATGAAGCCAGAGGTGCCATTGGGTGCAGCTTTTCCTGACAAGCCTGACAAAAACCAGTTCAAAGCTTTCCAAAGGCACCGAGTGGAGCTTTTGGAAATGCAAATGCGTGTATGGGCTTGGGACAGAGGTTGGCTTATAATTAATGATCTTTTGTGTATTGCTCATTAAAGGGATTCACTCAATGAAAAACACATTGCCTCTTCTTTGTCGGTGACAGATAACCCTTATCAGAAACAAGGCTCTTATTGTGGTTGATCCCCTCTGATGGGAGAGCATGGTGCTGGGGGGAGGGGGCGGTGAGGGGGGAGGTGTGAGGAAGGGGGGCTTCCCCTCAACACCATTTAAAAACGCGAGCATATTTGTTGGAATGATTATTATTTAATTTCATTTAGACAGCGCAATTTGAGGTCTAGTGTTAATGTGTTTAAGGGGTAAACTTACCAACCTCTTAGAAGACACCAAACACCCATCACCTACTTTGTAGATGGTAGATTGTTTTGGAACTGCCCAAAGAAACACATTTCTTTCTATGGACTTTTGGTACTAGCCTCTTTTGTCTTAAATTTAGTATCCTCTATAAACTTTCAAGAAAACAAGTAGAAAACACTAAGGGGGAATGTAGGAGCTCAAAAAGAGAGCTCGTCTCAGCTAAAACAAGGGCTGAGGAGCAGGGCTTCTCCCTGTTAGGCCTGTGTGTGGTGGGGAGGGGCCATGTTTTAGAGGTGCCCTCTGAGCAGCTGCAACTGAGAAATGCTTTTTACCTGACGGCTAGTTTTAGGACAGTTGGGAAATTAAGGGTCTCTGAACAGGTTACAAAACTGACACAAATGTTTGAACTCTCCTGGATCAAAATATAGTTCTAGAAGTCTCCTTTTCCTGAAAGTGTAGGAATATTGAAGCTTTCTGAAATGGGTTTAAATAAGTAATTGTAAGTCACTTTTGATGTGCTGAGAGGTCCACCAAATTCTTACTTATAATGAAATCTACCTACCTGGATGACTGACTGCACAGTGGTTAGGCAGGGAGGTGGGAGCCCAGGGCGGGGGCCCTGGGGCTGACTCAGGCCCTCACTCTCCCTACCCAACTGCATTGCTGGGCAGGTCAGTCCTCCACCCTGCAAATAAGAGGTTTGCACTAATTGAACCTTAGGCCCAGGGTTCCAACCCCCTGAGAACCTAAGAAATGCTTGTAGTTTTAAATAGTACCCGACTGGAAATTTCCTCCCAGGCTCAGAGTGGGCAGGGCAGGGAACCACCCTCTCAGTGCCTACCTGGGGCCAGAGATCTGGGCTCTCGGCTGACTTCAGCATTGATCCCTGTGTTTAGGATGGGAGCTTCATCTCTCCCAGGGCTGTGGCCCTCATTCACTGCTGGGACTCGGAGTGACAGTGGGCTGCTCCACTCTCCCTTCCCCACCACGACTTTTTGGGACTTTCCCCATATGAACAAAGAACAAAGTGTCCAGAGAAAAGAATTCTCCTACAGTGAGCAGGGGCACAAGCCCTTAGTGATATGTGGTGGCCTCCTCTTGGTGGAGCAGGGACGGTTGTGGAGAGCGTTGCTGTGGGAGGTGGTTCATTATCTCTCTTTTTTACCACATTAGTGACTTCAGCGTGACCGAGGGGCCAGGCGGGGGCAGGGGGGCCTCCTGGAGTCCCCATTTGCCTCAACACTTCTGATTGGCGCCAAGAGCAACATGCAGAAAGAGAGCTTGTGGCCGGCCACCTGGGGTTCAGGGCCAGTTCCAGAAGCTGCTCCTGAGAGAGTGGGTCAGACCTGCTGTGTTTGCAGTTATTCCCCACCTTGGAGTGGAATGGTTCACTGGACTCGGTCCTTCTGTCATGTCCTCAGGTGGGCATGGGAGAGCAGGAAGGGATAATATTGGAATTAGAAGAGCACTGGGGGCGATGGATGGATGCGGAAGGGTGGGGAGAATATAACGCTGGGTGCCAGGAGTTGATTCAGGAGCAAGGGAAGTGGCCATTTTATTAAGGGATCTGTTTTCACGTCAGAGTGATAAATGCTCATGGTTAGGCCAATTTTCAGGAGGCCTGGAGCCAGTATTGTCCTTAGCAATCAGGTGGCCTGGAGTGGGTCTGCTTGTGTGGCTTTTCTTGCTCTTTCACATTCTTGCCTTCCTGTCCTGATTCATGGGTCTCTCCACCTGTCCCCCAACAATTCAGATAAGAGTATTAGGTTGTAAGTTTCCTTAGAGACACTTTGATTGCATTTCTTTTTAGAGGTGAGGATGCTGAGGTTCAGAGACGTGAAGAGAGATGCCCAAGGTCACATGGCAGGGCTAAGATGAGAACCCACATATCTGACTTCTAGTTCAGTGCCAAAAGAAGAAAAGAGGGAAGCAAGTTCAAATTTATTTAGACCCTCCTTGTGCTCAGCACCATGCTCTAATTATGTGTACATCAGTTATTTTAATTTTATTCCATAAGGTAGGTATTACCACCTCACTTTACAGATGAGGGAGTTGAGAGCTTGGAGAGGCTAATTTATTTGTGCTGATAAATTGTGAGCCTTTATCAGATAGATTCTAAGCCAAGTCTTTTGGAACTTCACACTCATATTTTCTCCCCTGTACCTTGCATACAAATGTCAGGCAGGCATTAATTACCATTATTCATGTGATGGGTGAATCAAACCAACACTGGGCTTTTCCCTGGCTCCTCCTGTCAAAACATTGCTGATCTATGCTCCATTCTATGACTGTCTTGGGAGGTAATGAATATTACCAAATTATGTGGTTTACACAAGGCTAAAGCTAAAATTTTGCCTTTGTCCCTCCCTGGTATTCTAAGCAGGGATGTCCTGCAACCCCAGGAGATATTTTTCAACATCTTTGGCTATAGTAGATTAACTATGTGGTGGTCCTGGGGCTAAGGATGCTGAACACCTTTGAATGTTCTTTGAATCCTGAACAATGAAGAAATGTCCTGCTTAGAATGCCAGTGGCACCCTCTTTGAAAAAAAAATAATGGTCAATTAAACTTTGCACAGTTCTTCCCAATGATTCTATATGCTTTTCATGCTAGGAATTTTGAATAGGAACAAGCCCTCAGGAGAATGGCTTTTGGTCTGGAAAGCCTTCCTGCATTAGAACATACGAGGAGGTGAATGCATAATCCACACAGAAATCTCTCCCTGCATAAATATATCCTGTCATTACTTTCTTTAAACATCATTTTCCTTATTTGCAAAATGGGGATACCATGTAGGGATGTTGTTTTGTTTTTGTAAGTCAATATATGTAGAGTGCTCAAAACAGTATCTCACACAATTAATTCAATAGGTGTTAGCTTTAATCCTGAATGTAACATGATGCATTGCATGGAAGCATTGGGACTTTTTTTGTAAAATGCTCAACTATGTGTACTAAAACTTTGAAATACCCGTTCCTATTGTTCTTAAATTTAAAGTAAAACCAAATCTGAGTGAAATATTTGATACCCTTGTAATATCTATCTGCTACTGGAGAATGAGAATTTTAGTAGATATTAAAGTTACAACCAAATCAAATTAAAACAAAATAAAATAAAACAAAACAAAAAATCAAATGCAACTGTTAACATTCCTCCAGGCTTCAGCGATGCCTCTGGGACTGGTGGTCTGTTCCCCTCTTATCATCTGGAATGGAGGATGGACACTGGCATTCCTGAGGTAACCCATCCCAGCTGATTTCATCTCACATTCTAGGGCCAGGAGTAGTCAGAACACGGGGCGTGAGAGTTCACACGGGCTCTTTCACTCTTGTAGGGCTTGGGGGTGGTACTTACAAGTCCCTCAGCTGAAGAGCTGGATTCAGGGCTTCCTGGTTGCTCTTTAAAGAGCCAGGTCATTCTAAAGGAATGTGAGACATGCATTTTTGGGGACAGAGATTAAACAGTGGGAGAGTAGACAAGTGATCTGCTATCTCTCAGCTAATGGCTTGCTGAAAGTTAACATTTCACTAACTCCAGCAGAGAAGCCAATGACCAGGCTATACACACAGTTACACAAGTGTCAGTGGCAGCTGGAGGAAGACGAATTTATTATCACTGCACACACAACCATTCCTCCATATAAACTGGTTGTTTCTTTTTTAAATAGCTCCTATTTGTCAGTCTTATACAGGCACAAGAGTACTGGAGAGCCAGTACAAAACACTCTATGTGGTATTAAGTATTAAACGTCACTATAATGACATTTTTCAGTGTCATTCAATCTATTGAGGGCCTGTTGTATGATGGAAACTATACTAAAGCCTGTGGGAGACGCAAAGAAGAACAAGGAGTGACCCCAGCCTTAAGAGATGTACAATATTGTAAAACAACCTAAGACAGGCATAAGAATGTTTCTCAAAGGGCCCTTCTCAGAATCACAGGTCTGTTACAAAGGAAGGTTCCTAGGATCCAAAGCAGATGAGACCGAGGAATCTGCATTTCAAAGAAGTCCCCCCAGATAATACTGATAGACACTGAGGTTTGAGTACCATTGGCTTGGAATAAATGTAAACTCTAAGCCTGGGGTATAAGGGCTTTATTTCTGTGTCTATGCAACCAGTGTCACTGTATGTCGTAGGGGAGTGTCAGAGATGTTGAAACAAGTATGCAGCCTATAGGCCTCAAGATGAGAACTACATGGTGGGCATGTTTGAAAAGTGGAGGAATCAGCACTGGGAGGTAAGGGGTAGCATGACCTTTGTGGTAATCAGGGGAGTAAATGAATATAATCCCAATTTTTTGTAATGCCCTGTTGATTACCCATGTATCTGTCATCAGGACTTAGCCCTAATGCTTTGTAGCATGCTGTCAGGTCAGGAGGGAAATCCAGAGCTTAGCTTCTCCACAAATATTTATCAATGGATGTTTTGGGAATTAAAACATACCAGGAAATAGGCTTCATTTACACCGTGTCTGTCTTTGTCTGGATGGGTTGGTAGATGCACTATCTTTTGAATAGAAGATAGTGACTCCTGGTTGGTTTGGGGTGCTCCTGGTGGGGATATTGAAGGCTTATTCTTGGGGGGAAGAAACTGTGAGGAAGTCAGAAAATTGGAAAGGGGAGTTTGCCATGGGACAGTGGACAGAGAGAAGGATGCATGTGTGGGGAGGACGTGGCAGTTCAGGGAGGCTCACAGTTGCTCTACACCCCAGCAATCTCCCGGGGGGCAGTTCCTGGGGTACAGCCCAGCCATGTTGTCAGTCTGGGCTTAGGGGGCTGAGCAGGAACGCAGGCGTGTGACACCTAGAAGGGCCTTGCTTCCTGTGACTACGGAAGCACAGAGAGAGCTCAGCTTAGGACTGGAGTAGCAGTAGAACTTGCTGGAAAGGAGTGTGATCCTCTGTGTGAGGGTGGGATAGGGAACACGTGCAAGAACACTGCTCAGTGCTGGGAGCCTGAGTCCAGTTAACTGACTTGTGGAGGACAGCATCCTTTAATGCAGCTAATGACCTTGGCCCTGAGTTGCTTTCCCACTGCACCAAAAAGGGGATACTTTTTACACGACTAGTAGTGAGATGGAGGAGTAATAGAGTCCTTGAATGGGGAAGTGATAGACGGAGGCGGAAATCTTTGGAGAAACCCTTTTCTAATTCTCCAGGCAGTAATGGGCCAGGAGCTGAGGAATCAACAGTGAGAACCTGGTAGGGGAGGGCTTTGGTTCAGGCCTGCCTTTGGGATTCTGCTTTTAGGATTCCTTTGCCCTGAGACGAAGAACAGATCTGTGTGGAGGCAGGGTTTATCCTGTGAAGGGACCCTGTTTACCTAGTCCTTGGGACAGTTGTAAATTAAGTGCTACCGTGGCTTGAAAACAAAAGAAACCGATTTTTCCACTTTCCTGACCCCTGACTTGTCACTTTGGCTCCAACTGGAACAAGCTGTTCTTGTTCAGTAGCTCCTCTAGGTGTTTCGTTTTGTTGCCATAGTAACTAATGGAAGCTTGAGAAGCATGGTCTCTAACTTACATGTTAACTCTTGATCCACCTGCGACCGGCTGCTGGGTAACCTCATTCGTTCATTGGTCTTGGGTTTCTTTTGGGGCTCCAGCATGTGGTGAGGGGATGCTGGGCTCCATTATGCTGGGGGTTCATTTCGCATTTTGAGTAAAGAGGCAGAGGAGGGCTAGAAGAGCCCCTTTGCAGGGAACACCCCATAGGCTCTTTTGAAGCAGGCTTGGGACCCCAGAAAGCTTGTACATTAGCTCCACAGTGGCAGGAAGCCCTCTGGTCCCTGTAACAGCTCAGTTCCACTATCCCGTGAAAGGGCGCTCCATAGGAGATTCCAATCTGCTAGAAGAGTGCCCTTATTCTCAACATGGGGATAGGGGACCTCATCTGTTTTCCAACATTCACAACACACCAGGGCATGGTCATCCAAGTGAATCAGCACTAGCCTTTCAAAGCATAATAAAAGTCCTCTTGGTCCTTTGGCTTTTCCTCTGATTATACACAGTGGTTGCCAATCCCTATACATGAAAGGTAAATTGATTCTTGCAAATCATCCAACGACCTAAGCAGTTGTGTTTAGTGAATGAAGTAAGTAATCAAGCAAGGCTCAATGATAATATCCTGATGTTTTTTTCTTCATGTAAAATGACCCTAAAAGCAATGACTGCAGGAATTCCAATATGGTGCCAAACAGTGGCAGACCAATTGGAATCATCCTTCAAAGGGAATACTCTCATGATACTGCTAGACTCTGTATCAGGTTCATTGGCTTACAAAATAGGTAAGTCCCATCACTATTTCCCTCATATATAAAATTCTTATGCCTACTATCATTTACCAACTAGTACTGAATTTAGTTCCACTGACAATTGTTTGCCTAAAATAAGTGTGTTTCTCTCATTATGATGTTCTTTACACATACATAAGATAGTTAAAAAGACTGGCTTTGAGCAAACAAAATTGCATTATAACTTCATTAGAATTAATTATTTTGTCAGCACTAGTTTGATGGACTAATATCCCTTCTTTACTATTGCAGATACAGTGAGAAGATTTAAAGCAAACATAACCTACATCAGCTGGGACACTAACTTTATTAGTGACAAATACTAGGAGAGAGGCTCTAGTTGAATCAGCTCAAATTTAACTTGCAAAATTATTTTTGTGTTGAATGGAAATTTGAGTTGTCTAAGCATTTGAGTGCATTAAAAGAACAACAAAAAACAACAACAGAAAACCTCTTATTCACAGCAAGGACATTCTAAATTTTTTCCTTGGCATTTGAAAATTTCAAGCTCAGGATATCTGTCCTTGCTCAAGTTACACACTTTTCAGTGTGGGCAGTTCAGCAAAATCCAAAAGATAAGATTTAAACAGTTCTATCTCTTCATGTCATCACACAGAGAAGCTAAATTGCTGGGCTATTTGATGAAAGGGCAGCTCAGTTCTCACCAAACTGCAAGTGGGTTTGGCAGATCCTTAGCTGGAAACCACCAGAGGACCTCTCACTTTTGAACACTGCATCTAGGAAACCAATTAACCATTTCTTCAACTTATAATCCTGATATGTTTATTAAAATTCTAAGTTTGGAAGTTCCAAGTCCCGCTTTAAATCTCTGTCTCTTTTGAGAGACTGATTCATAGTATAAATATGAAGGTAAGAAATGAAAGTGGATAATAACTGAGGGCTATTGGCATTCTAGGAAACTGCTCAGTTGGTAATAAATCCACACAGAGAGAAGGCCAACATATTGGTTGTGGCTTTACTTAGTCAAGTAAATGGGAAAAGTCTACTCAGAAATGTGTAAAGTACCTTTAAGGTACTCAGAAACATGTAAGTTACCTTGAAATTTCAAATGGAATTTTACAAATAGAAGCATTACTAGGCAGGTGGTATTCAGTAGCTACTTTCACATAAAAGCAAACAACATAGCTGAATGCATTGCCTAAAAGTTGTGCTATAAAATATATAAATAACCTGTATAGTTAAAGCCTTTTCTTAGGGAAATAAATAGTTTAGGGTCCATATGTTTGTCCAAGAGTTCAGTTTACTTCATCAACTCCCTTAAATTTAACACAGGTTTGCAGCTAAATATTCCCCATCTGAATTCTTAGTCAGGAAGGAGTATTTCATAGCATCTGTGGAATATGAGCCTATTTAAAAATAATGTATGTTAGTAAAAATATTATACAAACATATTAAAGTTTTGAAACAAAAATTATTCATGAATTGCAATCTTAACCTGTTTTCTTCTTTTTTAATGTATTATCATCAATTGTTTTCCACATTCATTCATATTCTTATCTGCTTACAATCATTTTATATATACTGTTTTGTAATCTACTTTTTCATTTAGGATATCTGTGATGGGTATTGGCTAAGTTATATGAGAATATTCAAATAGTACAAGAAAAACAAATGGAATGTTTGAAACTCATGTGTTAAGCATGGATTATTATGTAAGTAAGCTAGTAGCTTATAAGATGCAGTCTGAACTCACTGGATGTGTTAGACATGCAGACAATGAGGAAACCAGTAATTTATGAGACATAGCCAGAATTCATAAGATATGTTAAAAATACAGATAGTAAGTAAATGAATAACCTTTTGTGAAGCATGTTAAAAATAGAATGGAATATGTAATGGAACAAACAAGAGTTTTATTTTTAGATAAAGAAGAAATAGGAAGATTAAGTCATAAAGCTTGATCACTTTTGGGCTGACAAATATGTCACCCCTAAGTTGGCACTCAGTGATGTCCATTTCAATCCCATTGTGGGCCCACGTGTACTTGGTCTAAGAAATGAAAATAAAATCAACAGTTGTTCAGTGGGCTCTTAAGCAAGTTGCAGCTATTGGCTAGGTACACGTGCCCTCATGTCTGATAGAGCAAGCGTGCATCTTCGGCCCACCTCAGTTTGGGTCCTTGTAACCAAACCAGTAGCAGAGAAAGCTCCTGTGGTGGTGGGGAGGGGGAACGGAGGAAAAGAGGGGCAGGGGGAAGAGAAGAGAAGAGGAGAGGAGAGGAGAGGAGAAGAGAAAGGACGTGAGCATTAATGTAACTGGGATTTAGGTCATGTGGTCCTTCCACCCCACTTACATTTTATCCTATGTTAGCCTAACTCATCTTGCCATATGTTTTAAATGCATTTAATAAATTGTACAGCACAGGCAAGTTAATTTGGCCTGTTCCATGGCCCTAGGATAACCTGCTTGGTAGTGTGCTTGGAGGCTACCATATGATAAGATCATAAAGATCTTAAATGTCACTTAACCTTCAAAAGAAAAGGCTTATGACTCCACCTCTGTCCAGCACATGATGAAAGAATCTGTGTAGCTGCTGGTGGGAATGCAATTGGTACAACTGCTATGGAGGACAGTATGGAGGTTCCTCACAAAACTGGGAATGGAGTTACCATATGATCTGGCAATCCACCTTCTGGGGATCTACCTGCAAAATTTGAAAACCTTAGTCCACAAAGACTTATGCACCCCAATGTTCATCGCAGCGCTGTTCATAGTGGCCAAAACATGGAAACAACCAAAGTGCCCTGTGACAGATGACTGGATAAAGAAGCTGTGGTACATACACACAATGGAATATTACTCAGCTGTAAGAAAAGGTGAAATACTGCCATTTGCAACAAAATGGATGGACCTGGAGATCATCATGCTTAGTGAAATAAGCCAGCCAGAAAAAACAAAGAACCATATGGCTTCACTCATATGTGGAATATGAAACTGAAAGCAACAAAGAAACAAAAACTCATGGACACAGTCAATAATTTAGTGGTTACCTGAGGGTAAGGGGAGAGGGAGTGGGGGAGGAGGTGGGGAAGCCAAATACATGGTGATAGAAAGAGAACTGACTCTGGGTGATGAGCACATAATGCAGCACACAGATGCTGCACTGTAGAACTGTACACCTGGAACCTATGTAATTTTTACTAACAAATGTCACCCCAATAAATTTAACAATAAAAAAGAGATTTGCAAGGGCAACAAGCAAACAAACCATACATACAGAAAACAAACAAACAAACAAACAAACAAACCAGAATCTGTGTGGGCCATAAGACAGAAGCTGATTGTTGTAGCAAGAATGGTCTTAAGGCAGCATAGTGTCTACAGGTGTTTAATAAATACTTGTGGAATGAATAAATGGATGAATGGTGCCACAAGTTGGGGCTAGTACAGGAGCTAGGCAACTTGAAGGGAGAAGAAAGAGAAAGAACTTTTATGATTTTAAACTGAGTTTAAAGAGTGTAACTTACCAGGGTCCCACGGGACTGTACGTGGTACTAACCTGCAGGCCATTTACGCCAAAGATCTCTGGCTCTATAAGCCAAGAAGAGCTGACCACATGCTCTCTTCATGTAGAGAACACAGAGAAGGAAAAGAGGGAAGAGCTGTGTGTCTCAGAAGCTGTATATTCAAAATGCCTCCACTAAAGTGTGGACGTTTACTTTAACATACTTCAGAACAGACAGTGGGATCTGTGTGTGATTTGTTAGTTTTAATAAAATCCTAGGGTAGATGAAATGTCTCAGCTAGCTCCCAATCAGGGATTCATACTCGGTAGTAAGTTAGCATTTGAAAGTCCTAACTGGGAATTCACACCCCGAGGTTGTACTACAGCCTACTTCAACTAAGCCCATCCAGATTTCCCACAGATGATTCGTTATTGAAAGAAATGTTAGAAATTTATTTTTTTATTGGAGAGATGATTGCCATTTAATTTATGTGCATCGCATAGAAATATACACTGACCTTAACAGAATATAAGACTTCAACGGGCCCAGAACCCGTTTGCAGTGACATTCTTGGCTTTGAGCTCAACCTAGTCCTGTGTCCTTCCATTTGATGGGGGAGTCCTGTCACTTGGTCCAAACAGAATATTAGCTGAATCTTGCCACTAGAATATCACTGCATTTTCCTCAGGTAAACCAAGTACTTGTTGGAATGCCTGTGGGACAAAGAGGTGAGGCTTACCTCATTAAAAGAACAGATTATGGGACTCTTTGGGGCCTCTTTGCTAGTACATGTTTGACATGTGCTACATGTGGCCTGATACTAGTTGTCATTATAACATATTAAGAACTGTGAAGGGCCTGAGACCCTACCCTGCTCGCAAGCTACATAGTCTGCCACAATTTCATGGGTGCTGGCAGAAGATGTGAGACTCTTGAGTTAGAGATAAAGGACAATTTATCACTCATGGCAAAAGCAATAGCCAGAGTATCAGCATTTTTAACGGGTTCTTTGAACCTCAGTCCCCACAGGGTGATAACAGGGCCAGATGATACCTAAGCATGGAGAGGATTGTTTTACAGGGGGTGACCCCTGAGCTTGGGGAAACTAAATCTCTTATAAGGGGAAGTGCTGGAGAGAGACTCTGTCTTTGTCTTCCAAGACTATCCACGATGTAAACATGCTTGAAAAGGTAGTTAGAACAAAGGGTAGCCAATGGGCTGCAAATAAGACATGTAAAATGTGAGAGAGCCAAGGAGAATTGTAAATGGTACCATCCAAACTGTACCGCCCCTCTGGGTCCCCCTGCAAAGCCAGCTGAAGGCTCCTAGAGGGAGTGATGGAAAACTCCTGGCGGGAAACCTTGGCCTTGTCCCCCTGCCCAGTCGGAAACCCGGCCTTCCTTCCGATGCAGCAGGAGACCGGGGGACGCGTCAGTCAGCTCACCTTCCTGGGCCGAGGCTGCGGGGCCAGCCAGCAGGCCCTCGGCAAGGGCCCTGTGTTCCATGGGCTACGCCACTGGGTGAGAAGGCTGGCCACCAGGGAGTACAGTGCCACCCTGTGTGTGCCCTGTTATCTGGATTCTGGTTGGGAGACTCAGATTAAAATGTATGATCATGTCCCTGGCACTGAAAAAGAGTCTTACTGAAAGGGACAAGAAGTATCAAAGGGGTCTCAGTAACTGCAGTGCACCCAGAGGGAACAGTAGGGCTGGGTGGGGTGGATGGGGAAAGGAGGCTGCTGAGAAACTAACAAGCAAAACAAAACCCTTCCTTGTCTAATCTCCTGTCCCTAGCAGAAGTGCAGGCGGAGCCATCAGTGCCGGCAAGGATAGGAACGGTTTGGTAAGCAGGGGTGTTGCTGCCTGTTCCTATTGTTTAAAGCTTGCTTTAGCTATCTGCCTCCTTGAAGACTGGCTCTTTGGAAGACAACAAGCTGGGCATTCACCGAGACTATCAGTTTCTAGATATTCAATACCTGGCCCTGATAGAAGCTTGTGGGAGAGGAACATTCCATCAGAACAGGACTGAGATTAAGACAGAGAGACCTGGTAGAGTAACGGATCAGTGTTAACGTACCCAGTCAAGGGGACACAAATGGCTTTGCTACTTGCCCCATTAACCACATGTCCTGGGGCCAACCCAGGGGCAAACGTCAGGAGGGAGGGCTCCCTAGAACACTATTAAGCAGCTGCAAATTGAACCATTAATCTCAGTGATAGCCTTAGAAGAGAACCAGTTCTCTAGTTGATGGAAACGCTGATAGACTCCATGCAAGGCAAGTTCTTCCCTATTAGGAGGGTGGCCCTCCCTTGGGGGAGGTCCAGGAATTGGTTTGGGGGATGGTAAATCCCCTGACAGCACCCAAACATTTTGTTATAATTGGAAAAGGGAACGAACGGTCCCCTGGAATTTGTGAATTTCAGACTCAGTGATTTGATAGTTGTTTTTTATTTTTTTTTAAGAAGCAGCAGATGAGAAGGGACCCACTTCCTGCACAAGTGTTCTTAGTGTTGAGCCCTCGGGAAGGGATTGGGAGTTCCGTCACAGGAAATGTGGGCTATCACACAGGCTGTAGGCGGCTGCTCGTGGATTACGGGCTGCCTGGGTGGGGAGCAGATGCCTCCCCTCTCAGAGGTAGGACCGCTGCTCACTCTGCGGGAGGGGCTGCGGGATACGGGGCTGTTCCTGGGGAGCTCCAAGGCTTCCCACAGAGGACTCGGCCTCTGTGGAGGGAAGAGAAGTTTCTGGGGTCTCAAGTCTGCTTCAGAACATACTTAATGCATAATATAAAACAATTTTCACTCACTCCGTATGTCCTAGTTATTGTTCCAAGTGCTCTATGTGTATTAAATAATTTAAATCTTCGAAACCTCTTAGTTTGGTATTGGACACTGAGGCAGAGATTTAAGTCACTTGCTCAAGGTCACCCAGCCAGTAAAGAGTAGACTCAGCCTCTAACCCGGACAGTGAGCTTTTCACTACCTGTGGGATGTACTTCTCATCGTTCACAATCACTAGCAACCCAGAGAGGCTGCCGGTGGGGACCCTCCTCTCTGCGGATTGCCCAGCTGCATCTGCCCTGACCTCGTGAGCCTTTCTGCAGTGCCTGCTCCTGGCCTCCTCCAGGCTGGGCTCTGTTCATCAGTGTGCCCACCCTGTTGTTCTGTTCTGCTGCTTCTGGCATGTTCCAGTTGCCACCAGTCTTGGTATTCTGTTTTGGGGGCTGCAGTCCTCCCAGTGGGCAGGGAGGACAGACACATGATGAGCTCCTGTGCTTCACGGTTGGCCCTTCCCCTTCAGTTAACTGTGTCTGCATCTCAGCTACTGAACTAGCCTCTGGCTCGTGAGGTGTCTGAACGGCACCGGTGGAGCGGAAAGCAGCGGGTTGTGGGGCCTGCAGAGGCGGATGCGAACCCCAGCTCCACCGCAGAAAGCCACTCCTCCTTAAACTGGGGCTCACCTTGAAGACGACATGAACCGGCCTTCGTAAAAGCACTTGCCAGAACTTAGCACACAGTAGGCTGTCAACCAATCTCCTGTTCTCTTTCCTTGCTTTGTCCATAGGAAACATAGCTACTCAGAATAAAGAAGTACCTATTTTAGCCAGAGCCCTAGGAATTTCATGTGTTTGCTTAGTTCCCCAGAGGAGGAACCGTAGGTGTGTGTGGGTTAGATGTGCGAGTGGATGGGACCCTGCAGTGCAGCAGCGTACCCACCAGACCATTAATAACGATGTGGCTCCTATGTTTGAAAGCCAAGGGTATGTTCATACAAGGCCTGAGTATGTTTTTACAGCTCCGCAAAACCATTCATCCACCTCAGCAGGACGTTTTTAGTGCCAGTGTTTGAATTTTGATGTTTCTCTTTTCTCCGAAAAAAAGTGATTTACATTGCAAAGCAGTTTCTGGGCTTGGCAGACAGCAGAGTTGTTGCCTGGACAGTTTTTTGTTGTTGTTTTTTTTTTTTTCCCTCTAACAGTCTATTAAGGGCCCAGTTTGGAGAGATCCTGAATCCTATGACTTTTATTAAAAACTCCAGCTCCAGCTACCTTTTCAGTATAAAAAGAAAATAATTGTTTTTTAGAATACGTTCGTGAATGTATTTGTTGGGATCTATCTGAGACCTGGCGGGGGAACCACAGGAATACCTGAACCCAGAGAACTCCCCGGAAGGCGGGGATGAGGAATTTCAGGGGCTCTCCAGGGAGGGCTGGTCCAGGTGGGAGCCTGGGCCTGGGTTGGCTCAAGGGTTTCCAGGAAGTAAAGTGTCTTGTTGCTGTTTTTAGCTGCCCAGAAAAAGATAAGTTTCATTTCTTGCATAACTAACTTTTATCTGAACATGAGTATACCAGGGGAGAAAATTATGGGCTTACGTTTCTGTGCCAGAGTGATTTGAATTTCATTCGCTTGTGTTATAATGAAAACTGCTCTCCTTGATTGGATGGAAGGTACACTGAACAAGCTCACCAACTGCAGGGTCAGGAGCTGCCAAATTCGAGTCAGAGCCCTGCGATGCTGGTCTCTGTTAATGGCCCGTTTTCCAGATGAAAAATAGAAAATTACTTTGAACAATGCCATGAGCTATCTATCAATAAGAAGTTGACCTGGGGCTTAGAGCTTTTTACCTCTTGACAGTTAGTGGGTGAATTTATCTGTTTATTTCATGACTTTCCGCTCTCTGGCCCATTTGCTGCTCGTGTGGACATGAGAGCCAGTGACTTTACCACCAAGGACCAGCAGGGCAGCTTCTTGGGCGTGTGACCTGTGCAGTCGCAGGGCCCTGCACTTAGAGGCGCCCCACACTTGGTTAATGCTCTGCTGTGACTGCCTTAAAATTTTTCATACTTTTTGAAAAAGGAGCCCTATGCTTTCATTTCATACTGTGCTCTGCAAATTATGTAGTGAGTCCTGATGGCCAGACTTAATCCTGTTCATATGCCTGGCTAGGGAGTGGGCCCTTGGTGCCTTTGCTCCTTCCTTACCCACGTATGTCACTGACGATACAGGTGGCCGACTCACCTCTCACAGCCCCTATTGGCTACCTTGGAGGTCTGGCCAGCATGGGGAATGTTGAGGGCTGTGAGTGTACAATCCAGATCTGACCAGGCGTCACAACGCTCTGATCCTCAGGAACACATGGAACCCGGAGAGACAACCTGTGTGCCCTTTTGAGCGAACACAAAAAGTGATGTTGAGGGTGATGAGGACCCAAAGCTGCAGCAGTGAAGGGCTGTCTTCATGAAGTTGCACGTGCAGAAAGAGGACAAAAAGACAGGCACTTTCTCCTTATTTGTCTGTATTGGCATACCCTTTATTTATTTAGTGTCACTCTTTCTGGTGTTTTTCTATGCTGAAATGTAAGTAAAGTTGCTCTGGTTCTTAAGCTATAACTGTCCGGGATGCCTTCTTTAGATGAGAATTTTGAGTGAACTGCCAGGGCCAGGAAACAAATTCCTGGTTAGTGTGTGACGATCAAGGACCCAGTCACAGTCACACCCTGGTGCAAATGAACACATAAGAAAGATTATTTGTAATCGTATAACTCAGTGATAATCATTGTCCTCTTTGGTAAAAGGGTGTTTTTTCCTTGTAAAGGAGTAAGTCCTCTATTGCATTTAAAGGGTGATTTTATATACAAACGGTATGAGCTCATGGGTTTCCTATGTATTCATTCAGTCCTCAAGAGACGAGTGTCTGTCTGAGGGGCCCCTTGTGGAAAAGGGGCCTCTTCCAACTAGGTTATAATAATTGCTCATGCAATTTCTTTTTTTGTTTCTTTGTTGTGGCACAAGAAGATGTTTATGTATTAGGTTTGATCTAATTGAAATGGAGAGCTGACTTAACTGAAAATCCATTCTTCTCTTTTTAGGATGGAAATTATTACTCAAATATATCAAGTTTTAACTGCATAATCAGAACCTGTTAAGCTAGTAACCTTCCTGTGTTTGCCAAACTTAAATTTGTCTGGAGTGCTGAGAGTTCCCTCTGTTACTCTCGTGAATGCAGTCTGTGGACCGAGACCTCACAGACCTGTGTTTGAGTGACCAGAGTATTGGTCTTAGCGGGAGAAGTCATTTTGCTGTGGCATGTATTTTTTTCCTCTCTTTAGTTAAGAAAAAAAAATCATTAAAGCCCTTTATGTTTGTATGACTTGAAAGACAGGGGACCTATAGTTAACTTGAGAGTTAAATTATAACTTGGTACCTTTTCTGTGAAAAGGCTGCCTTCAAAAAATAATAATAATAAAGGAAGAAAAATCAATGTCCAAATTAGGTGGAGAAGACCCTTTTTTGGTTATCTACTCTTTAGACTATCATCTGCTATCCCTTTCAACCTTTAAAAAGATGATTTGTTGTGTGAACTTGGACAAAGGTAACTATTTGCTTTTTCTTTTGTTTTAGAATTTTAAAACTTCCACTGAATTTATTTAATTGATTTCAACCAGCATTTTGGCTTATAGGCACCTTCCTGGTTTGGGGAGAAGAGAGGAAGGGTAAAAAGAAAAGCAGAGGACACTTGGGATGTAACCGGCTGCATAAAAGGGATTCTATTCCTAGACATAAATGGTACATTCGTTACTCTAATCACAAAGACATTTAAAATTTCCATAACAGGGATCATAATATCAGAGCATCAGACTGGGCTGGCAGTTTTCTCCAAGGGCTGAAGCTGAACAAAAGACCTCTGTTAACCGATTGTGGGGTATTATGGCATCACCCCAGGTTGGTTGGGGTAGCACCACTAGGTCCTCTTTGTCATTTAGGGCTTTCAGAAGCCGTTCCAAGGGCCTTGGGCAGGATGGGCCCCAGGAACATCTAGGCTGGTTTCCTTCCTCCCCACTCTCCCTGGAATTTCCCTATCAGAGTACTTGCAGGCCCGTGGTTGTAGTTACTCCTCTGGGACTGTATGGGTCTCTAGTTTCAGCCTGTAGATGCAGACAGAGAGAACACAATGCACTGGCCGGGGCCAAATCTTCTGGGCCATCCGGAGACTTCCACAAAGGAGGGGCTGGCAGGCCCTGGCCATGGTTCTGAGTTCAGGTGGTTTTGGCCTTTTCTGTTTCTCTGTCTGATGAATGACCACTAAATTGTCATAGTACGGAAGCCAGACCTGCTTTGGAAGTGCTATTTGGTGTTGCTTAACATTTCTTTGGTGTGATAGCTTTCAATTCTAGGCAGAAGTGAAACACAGATTAGATAACTTGCCCCTATTTAGATAATGTATAAAGATTATATGGATTAGAGACCTTCATCCTTAGGCCGTGGAGTGTAGTAGCTGATAGGTCTTCCTCAACACAATCAATGTGCTTCAGAAATGTTGCACCAGACCACTGCTTTTTTCCCAAAGCTATTCTAGTTTTATAGGGAATAGAGGTGCTTTTTCCTTAAAGGAGCCAAGTCACACATGATTTTCTAAAGCAAGCTGTGAGTCTTCATTCTTTTATCTTCTACATCTGGATCAAACCCTTTGAAGTAGAGATGAATACATAAATACTTATCTATTTATTAAAAATTAAGCTAACAATTATCCATAAAAATGATAACTGTATCTATTAATTATGTGTCTTTATAAAAACCAAGCCTGAAGAGTTCTTTTAAATGACACATTTGCATCTTGAAAAAGAAGATATTATTTATACGCATTTTTTTGATTCTCTGTTCTTTTGGCAGGCTATTTTGCTGTGATCTGTTGCATTTTCCTCTCACGTCCCATTTTCAAATGTTAATCATTAGTCATTCCTCATGACCTCTCTATGCAGCAGCCCAGAACATAGTTCTTAAGGGCTGCCCACTTAAACAATGGTCGGGAGGGGCCCAGAGGGCGACAAATGACCTGGGGTCACTTCTGGGGTCAAAAAACGATGAAAGGTTAGTCTGATGGTCAGCCTCTGGGTCCTGGGAAGCCTAGGCCTCTCCAGGCTGTGGAAATGGAGAAGGGAGAATGCCCCTGTGCAGTCCAGGCTGTGCTCAGAAAGACAGGACTTGCAGGTTCCCAGAAACCTCTTTGATTTGCTGCCCATTCCACATGATGTTTAGTCACAAACAGAGTTCAATGACCAGTCTAGACAAACAAATCATGGTCCTGGCAAACCCCGCATTCTGATGACATGTTATGTCTTTGCAGTGTGGAGAGGAAGGAGCCAGCTTTGAAATTTTCACGCAGTGCCTTTGTGCACTAACAGCAAACAGGGAGGCTGAGGTGAGGACGCAGACGACAGGCCCCCTCTGGCCAAATTAGAAGGTATTCCCCGCTTTGTGGCTCGTGGTTTTTCTGCTCTGTCTTCCTCCAGGCATTAGGAAGCTGCCCTGAACTTGAGTGAAATGTGAGAGGTTTAAACATTAATATTGCTGCAGCCCTCGGGGTAGACTCAAGCACCTGCTTTCCCCCTAGCAGCTGTCCTAAACGGTTTTCACTCGAGAGACACCATTTTTCCCTTTAAACAAAATATTTCATCAAAGTGGGATTTTAATTGAGCCAGGAAGCCTTCCAAGTTATTTCATGTTCACTGACTGGCTTTATCTGTCCTTTGGCGGTAAAGGGAAACCTCAGAACTTCTCATCTACTTGCTCTGTCCTCCTCCCACCCTATCAATGAAAATATAGCATCAAACCTTGGCAAGTTGCATGTTATCAGCACTCAGGACAAACTGTAAAATACCATTTCTGTTGGGACTAAAAGAGGAAAGCTGCTAAGAAAGCGTTGGGCTTACTGAATTCTCTGTAAAATAATACCCAAGCAAAAACAGCAGGTTTTTTTTGTGTGTGTGTGTTTTTTTTTTTTTTTTAACATGTGCTTCTTATAAATACAGTCCAGGATGATAAACTGTGTATACAACAAAGAATGCTTACAAAATCTGGTTAGTAGTATTCTTCTGTGGATGTGTCTGGGCTGTTTTCATTTCCAAATAAGTCATTTTCAGCATTTAGCAAGGGAGGTTCTTTCACAATTATTTAAATCCATTTTTCTTTGCAGGCATTGAACTGTTTACTCAATGTTAATGGTTCCTCACAAATATTTACCGAATCTCTCTGTAAACTGTCTTCTAAATTAGACCAGAAGGTTCAAAACTCTAACTCCCTTTTGGTATCTAGCCTTTTAAGGTAATCTGTCTGCTGGTATCTGTGCAATTAACCGAGAGCATTTTAATAACAGGGAATAATAATTGCTGTTTGCTTATCATTGAGAGGAATTTCTCCCCTGTGCATTTATTTTTAGGGAGATTAGGTTGTTATGTAGCACACAGTGTTACTGATAAAGACTTTACTTGCTGGGTGGGAGATTTTGGTTGATGAGGAACAAGAATTTGCAGTATTTTTTACTCATGTTTTGTGGAGAATTGAGAATCTGAAATTCCTACAATTGCTGTTAATGTGGCACCTGCTAGAGTAAAAGGTGGTTATATAGATAGCCATGAATCTATAAAAATGTTTAGGTGTGCAAAAAAATGTGTAGAGGTGACCAGAAGATCAGGTGATAGAAACCAAAAAACCTATGCTTTTGCTGCTCTTTTTTGGGGGAATAAATTTTATCATGAACATAAACTAATTCCTCTACAGGCCAGTCAAGGAAAAAGCAAATGTGTTCATTTGCATTACCCTGTTTCAGTAGAATGTTATTTTCATTATGTATTTCTTTTTCTTAAGAAACAAAACATGTCCAACTCTATATAGCAATTTAAATTTTAACCACAGTGTGAAAGAATTATACCTGATTCTACTCTAACATTTATGTCAGTTCAAACTTCAAACTCAGGAGCTGTGTTGATTAGATTCTAGGGAAGAAGAACTGTATTAAATGAACTCGGTTCATGCATATGTATAAATGTACCTGTGGCACGAGAGCTGCGATGAAGAGAATGGCAACATCGCAAACCACCTCTTAGTTACGGCTAAGATTCATCAGTTTCAACTCTTTGCAATTCAAGGGGTTCTTTGTCATCCTTCATCTGAGAAAGTAAATGTGACTTAGGTACTTGCAGAGTTTCAAAGTCAGAAGGAGACATAGTGTTAGTTCACAAATCTCATCACATCCACTCGTTCTTTCACATTCATTCAACAAATGGGGGCCTGCTGTTGGCCAGCTTCTCCGCTAGGCGCTGGGATTGCAGTGGTGAGCAAGAGAGGGTCAGCTCCTACTCTCAGGTGGTGCATGCTGGGGAGATTGGAAAGATTAGCTTTGCATTTTGAAATGCTCGGCCTCATTTATTTTGAAGTTTTAGAGATAATTACAATTTTCAAGTGAACTCCTGGAATCGAGCCTTGTCACACCAGGAAAATTAAAAAGGTGACATGTATTCAGTGATGGGATTATGGCTTACATTTCTAAGATTTCTAATACTACTATGGTGTATATTATTTTGTGTTGTATAAATTAGAAAGGAGTCATACCACAGATTTTCCCCTTCACTCCTTTTCTGGATTTATTTGTTGCTCCATTCAAGGCTAACATTTTTGCTGGCTTAATTAATAGATAATGGGTAAGAATTCACGAGCAGTTGAATCTCATCTCTACATGGACATTTATTCTATTCTCTTTGGTAGCTGAAAATCGAATCTTGTGGATGCAAGGGAAAGAGACCAGTTAGCAAGGACCTAGTCATTTACTGCCCAAATCCAGTCACCTGCAAGGTTCTGCCCCCTCCTCTCATCCTAGGGGTAGCATGATGGGAAGGGATTAGCAGCACTTGCAGAATGGGCTGGGGGGAATCCTCTGGCCTCTGGCCTGGGGTTGACACTCAATGAGATGTCCTTGACCCTCCAGTCTTTAGGCGTTATTGGCTTCAATCCCTGCTGGATTCTGTGGCTATGTCCACATGGCCTCTCCCTACCAGCCTTCTACCCCCACCCCTACTGCATGCTCTGTGCCCTTCAGGTTCCAAACAAGGAGATCCCTTCAGGTCTGTCTGCTCTTTCTCAGCCCTCTCTTCCATGCCCCGGCTGTGGGAGTGACATTCCCCACCTCCCCACACACATGTCATAGATTAACTCCTAGAGCACTGGCCAGTGGATGGCCTCCATGAAAACTGGCTGCCCTGGATTTCAAGCATGGGCTTCTTTGCTCTGGGATTCTTGCATGGAATGTAGCTGGTGCAATGTGTGGGGGCAGAGTGTTGGGACAGAGTGTGAGAGCCGGGCATGGGGTAGGTGTGGGGCGGGGCAGTGTGGGGCAGGGCGTGGGGAAGGCTGTGGGGCAGGGAGGAAGACACCAGCAGCAAACACACTATTGCTCTCCTTTCATTTCTTAACACTCCACTCCCACCCAGAAAGATTGATTTTTCATCTCTCTTCCCAGTGGAGCGATAATCTCCCCGCACCATTATTTATCGATAAGCTTTATCTATAGGTTACTTACGGATTTGGCTCTTGATATTCAAGACCAAGCATTTGGACCTTAGAACATTTCTTTCTCTGCCACAAAGCCTGGCTTTTGCAGGTCTGAAACGTCTTCGTTTTCAAGACTATTGTGTCGCTATGAGTTTTAAAAATTGTTATTTAGAAAGGTGGTGCTTTATTTGTTCTCACTGTATTCTGCTCTCTTGTGAGGCCATAAACCTTGGCCTCGAGTTCGGTTTTAATGGAGGAAACGTGGGTGGCGAGGGAGGGTGGAAAGGGATGGAAAATGAAAGGGTAACGATTAGAATTTATTAAGGAGAAAAATACTATCCGGCCGTACTCAGACATGGAGCTACCTAACAGAACCTCAGGCTTTCTTTATTGCGGGCCCGACCTCTGTGATGTGCCACCAGGCCTTTGTTTAAACGTTCTTAGCAAGGTCTCTATTGAGGCCAGTTCTATATCTGACCAAGAATCCATGACCTAATTTGCCCTGAAAACTATTTTTGTTTCTGCTTTCTATGCCTCCACGGTGGCGTTTAAATTTGCCAAGTGTGAAATCTCACCCCAAAACTTTTTCTTAAAAGTGAATCTGAACATCAAGGGGTGGATGATTGAAGCCACTCTTCAAACATCAAGGACACAAAATGTAGAAGGAAACGAGGTGTTGGACGCAGGTCACGAAGGGGAGAACACAATGCCAGAATATATTTGTAAAAATGAGATTTTGTTGATTCTACGAATTCCCGTGACCAGGTGACCACCAGGGCCCAGTAACCTGTTACTTACCACTGTATTTCAAGGGGCCTGAAGCTCCATTCAGGTCTATCATAACTTCATTGTGAAGAAAAACTAAGGAGCAACACTGGTCTGGAACGTGCCTGGCACACAGCCGGTGTTCAAAAGCACAGCAGGTCTTCCAATGACACTCTGTCATTCCATCTCCTTGAGTTGTAACATTGATGAGAAAAAAAAAAAAGGATTCTGGGCAGAGACCACCGTCTGTGAGGAGTTCGCAGGTTCCCCCCATGTCTGTGGCTTTTCTCGCAGGATTCGCGTTTCCTCCCACGTCACCGAAGGTGTGCACGTGAGGTGAATTGTCGGGTCTCCATTGTCCTGAGATGAGTGGGTGCGGGTGTGGGTGTGGGTGACCCTGCCGTGGAAGGGCGTCCTTGTGCCCACCTTGTGCCCTGAGCTGCCGGGAGACGCTCCAGCCACCTGAGACCCGGAACTGTCTCCTGTAAGTGGTTTGGAAAATCATTGTCTCACTTGTTTTTATTCGTCTTTCTTAAATGTGTGTTTTGCTCACATTTCTTTTAGCATTTACTATTAGAAGTGTTTTGAAGTCTTTATTTAGAAGTTTGGTGATGTTTTTGTGACCAGAAATATTGTGTAAGAACTTAACTGTTGTTTACATCAATTAACTTCAGGCAAAATTGGTTTTGTTATGTGTCATTTCCCTTAAAGTCACAGTTTCCAAGATCTCGTTGATGGGATTCAGTGAGGACGTACTGTATATATTGACTGGCTTCTCAGAGACCAGTAAGTGGAGCCTGTGAGACAAGCAGAGCTGCTAGATCAACCAACTGCCTTGTTTTTCTGGGAAGAAACCAGGAGGCACCTTGACTCTTCAGTGTAAGGAAGGAGATGAGGTGTTGGTTTTTGTTCTGTGAGACTGGGTGTTAGAGAAAATTTTTGTTGACTATTAGAGGAAAAGTCTTTCTCACCCCATCGTGTGGGACAAAGAAG
Source organism: Lyroderma lyra (assembly GCA_004026885.1). Classification (NCBI taxonomy): domain Eukaryota; kingdom Metazoa; phylum Chordata; class Mammalia; order Chiroptera; family Megadermatidae; genus Lyroderma; species Lyroderma lyra. The sequence goes on along the minus strand of PVJL010006325.1, from coordinate 36,483 downwards.
TATTTTTCTGAAATCTTGAAGTATACTACAAGATCCTCTACTGTTTGAAATCAATGAGGGAGAGAGAATGACAGAATACAAAACCAGGGAGTGCTGGGGCCTGCCATACTGGCTGCTCTGTCATTGAGAAACAATGCGATAGAATAAAAAGTCACCCTGAATTCAAATCTTACCTCTGTTGTTTCCTAGCTGTTCGACTCTGGAGAAGTAATTTAAAATCTTTGAACTTTAGTAGCCATAATTGTGAAATCGAAGGGTGGTTGTGAAGATAAGATTTATATATCGAGGACCCACATGAATTTAAATTGTAGTTTGTGTTTTAAATAATAGGTAACTTATTTTACATTTTCCACATATATAAAATTATATGACCATATTGAATATGTTCTTTCAAACTACTAGCCCCATCCCCCCATACATTTGTGAGTTGCCTCCTCCCATTGAGAATCACTGAATTAGACTCTTTAAAATGACCTTTGTGCTCATCTGGAGTTGGAACATACACGGCAGAATATTATAACATAATCAATCTGAATGCCATTACCATTCATTACCCTTAAAAGCATTTATGAGACAGCTATATGCTTGGGGCACTGTCTAGACAGATCCACAGCCCTTGATTTCTGGCACCTTGCAAGCCAAGATGGTTTTGCAGTAGTCGAGCATGAAGGCTTAAAAACTAAAAGACTGGCAAGCTCAGGTCGTAGTGAAGGAATTTTCAGTCCACACAAGCCGAGGGAAGAACACTGGAATCACGTGGAGTGTAGTGAGCAACGTGGAGGAGTGAGAAGGGGTGTGGAGATGGGTAGAAGCTGGCCTGGAAACTCTCAAAGATGGAGACTGGGTTTTGAAAGCTGCTTCAGAGAAGGGAAGGGCACAGAGAAGTCTGGTCCAGCTAATTAGGGATAAATCTGGATTTGAGTGAAATGGTAACATAAATCACGTGATTTCAAAGATAAAAGGAACCATAGAGATCTGATCTTACCAATGAACGAAATATTCTGCACCCACTGAGCCTTCCAAAAAGAAATAAGACAATTCTTGCCCTCTAAGAACCGCCACCGTGGTAGCTGCTATGTCAGGGTAAGCGCGGTACAATGTGTGGTGAGTATTTGGGAGGAGGTGACTCGTTGGCTGCAGGAGGGGCAGGTGGTTGGGGAAAGCTTCACAGACGAAGTGACATTCTATACACGAGGAAACCGAGGCAAAATAAATTGTCCAAGAGCACACAACAGAGGAGTAATGGAGCTGAGATTATAATGCGAGCCCTCTGCCCCCAAGCTCTGAACCCCTTCCAGGCCATGTTGCTAATACCAATTTGTCTGCGTGAGGACAGTGAGAAATCACATGAGGATTAAGGAACCATGGGACAGAGAGAGAGAGAGCGCTGGTCTGGGTTTCCTGATGAAAAACCTTTAGACTGGGGCTTGGTTTATTATGCAAAAGACTTCATATTAGGGGACCCCTAATATGAGGGTGAGAATGAAACCCACACACGGGAGAGCTGGGAGTTGAAATGCTGATGACATCATTTGACCTCTGAAGCCAGTTCTAGCCAGGGGTTTTCGCTTCATGCAGTGTGAGTTACGACTTGCTACCCAAGCGTCTTCCCTGGTGCAACTGAGAGCTGCTCTGACAATGGCTCTTCCAGGTCTTTCCCATGGGCTCACTGCAAGGACCTTGTGCTAAGTCAGCAGGACCCCTATTAAGGCTATGGGTGCAGAGATGGGAAAGGATGGCAAGCAAGATGCTGAGGAGTACAAGAAGGCAGGAGAAATGGATGAGTACAGGCACTCCTAACTTAGTGAACGAGTTTCAGTCCTACGACGAGGTTGTTAAGTGAATTAGTCGGTAAGTGAGGAGCTTAAAGGCAGTTGTCTTGTGGTGTGTCATGGTGCCACACTGGTGCCACATGGTCATGGGTATGCATTTTTCAGTAGATATCATGTGACACCACACTTGTAAACAAAATATGTCGTCTTGCATGATTGTGAACACTTCCGTAGTGAATACTAATTGACTGTGGGAATAAGACAAAGACTGAAAAGGGGGATTCCCAAGACTCACACAGACTGAGAAAGGGGTTTCCCACACTTGTCATAAGTTCCAGTGGTTGTTAAACAGATAGATTGTAAAGTGAGGAGTGACTGTAATTGGGTGGATAGATGGAAAGATAACTCTCTGTCACCATAAGGTTTTCAGTTGTACAGCTGCTGGATACAGTGGTGATATGGTCCAATGTGACAAGGATGTCACAGAGCCAGTGTTTTGAGGAGACTACAGAAGTCCTGTAATTTCCTGTCTAAACTTTCTCTTCTCAACCATGTTTAATTTGAGTGGCTCTATCTGGAGCCATTGAGTGATGAAATCTGGGAATGCTCAAAGTAGTGGGGACAATAGCAGTACTTTGAATGTGGTTTTCGAAGATTTCTGGCTATGAGGGGTAGCCTGAAAGCAGTCTGCTGGCAGAACACACTGTAGGGAAACTTGAAAAGAGTGTATCACCAAAGCACTGGGAAATCCCCGCCCTGTGGGTTAGGGTTTTCTGTTCAAATTGTATGATAGTTAAATATTCAGAGAGCGAATTTGTTGGAGTTAGGCTGCCCATAAATGCTACTCATGTAATTAGATGATGAGAAGGGAATTCTAAAAGCTTCCAACTCAATTTCCTTCATTTAGGATATTCTCATTTAATTAGATGTGACCCTAAAGGAGCAGCCTGAGATAGTGTTGAAAATATTGGGGGGTGGGTGTGGGGCAAACAAAGGAAACAAAATCTGATACTGATTATAGTTAACCTAATACATATACTTTGGGATTCTAGTCAAAGAGATTCACAACTTATTGGATCCGCTCACATTCCCTTCGTACACTAATACGATCTAATGTCCTAGTTTCAGAATGGTAGATCCAGCTGAAATATCAGAAACACATATATGTGGGGAAGACAGAGAGTGGCTGAGTATAAGCTGACTGCCTAGTTGACAGCCCAGCTGAGAGTGTGACTTGTGAGCCACAGGTTGGGATTGACACAGCTGGAAGAGCCAGGCTGAAGAGCACTGTTTCCGAATGTTGTCTCACTGGGTATCACGGGAGGAGACAATCTGCTCTGCCGATTCTTCCTGAAAGACTTAAGATGCTTTATTTGTTTTGTACACTAGGTGCTTTTGATTAATTTCAGTACTTTTATTATTTCATTTCCTGGGTGACCTAACAGCAGAGTGTGAGCAAACAGAATGGAATGCCACTCCTGTGAAAAGCAGTACCTCTGGTTAGAGAGGTAAGCTTTAGGGAAAGGGACGCTTGGAACCACATTCATGAGACCATAATCCTGATTAGTGGGACAGAGAAGACATCAAGTCTCTCTGTCAAGGGACTTCTGTTGTTTAGTCTGAGGGAAACTTAATTTCCAGTTTCGCCAGTGTCTTAATGACATTGTATGGTAATTTCATCACCAGCGCCTTTCTTCTTTGGACCTGAGTAGGGAATGCCATCTTATTGACTAGCTTTGGAGCGTGCAACTCCTGAGCAATTATTAACTTGGCACTCTCCTCCTCTTCTATTAGGTTGAGCTATATGAAAGTCAAGATAGTCAATTTACTTTAACTGTATAGAAATGGCAACTTCATAATATTACAGCAAAACTCAGTAACTGATAGAGGAATAAGGGTGCATCATGCCTGCAAATTTCACTTCCTGTTGAGCTGTCTGAAATAAGCCAGTAGTGAAGCTATTGGTTTTATTCCTGTAGCATTGCCAGTCTTCAGTGACTGCCATGGCTCAGGCCTGCCTCACTTGATTTTCTGCTTCTTGGTTTGGGTAGCTCACCTCAGGTTCAGAAACGGAGGATTTGTAAGATGTCTACTCTTACTGACGTGGAGAACCGTCCAGCCATTAGCTGGACCATTCTGATTTTATCTCTTCTGTTGGGGAGAGACATTTCTTTCATAAAACTTTTGCTCATATTTTATCTCAGCACTATCAAAAAATTACGTTAAAAAAAACCTAACATGACTTGAATTCTTTGTTTTTCAGCATATATTTTCTGGCATTACTGACACATGTCTTGGATATCCTTTACAGCAACTCATTATTGACTACCCATCCTGTAGCCCATTAACTTTGTTTCCACATTTTTTTCTCTATGATAAACTTTAAGTAGAGTTTTATTTTTCCATTTAAAAAAATTCTACTAAATCTTGTACATAACAGAGTTGGTATTGCAAACCATCATAGACAATCAATTGTCAAACCATGTTGACTGAAAAAAAAGTACACTTTTTACTAGTATAAAAATAAAGTCCAAGTGAATTAAAGAGCTAAATATGAAAATCAAAACTTAGAAACTTTTAGGGAAAAAATAGAGATTAAAATTTTAAGACATTGGAATAGGAAAGAATTTCTTAAAATATATAAGGAACATATTACAGAGTAAAAGACTTATACATTTGACTACATTAAAATTGGTAAACGTCAGTGTGACAAACACTATAAAAAGAGCTAAAAAATAAATCTCAGTGTTTTTTTTTTAATTTCTAATATTCAAAAAACAGTAGGTATTCAGAATATGTAAAAGTGACTTCACACTAATAATTTGAAAAATAGGCAAAGGTATGAGGAAACATTTCAGAGGATAAGAAAAGAAAATACCAACTGAAAAGATGTCAACCTCAGGAATGATCAGGGAAATGCAAATTGAAGCAGCAGGTACCATGTCACATCCAGCAGATGGGCAAACATCAAAGGGCCTGCCAATACCAAGTGTTCTCACCAACCAGGGAAAACAGAAATTCACATTCATTGATGGAGGGCAGATTGTGTACCCTTTACTTTGTAGAGCAAGTCCCAGTCAAGTTGGAGAGGCATGTCTTCTATGACTTAGTCATTTCATTTCTAAGCTTTTACTCTAAGACTCTCCAAAAGATGTTCAAGGAGCACTGTTTGGAACAGCAAAAAAGTGGAAATGACCCTACTTTCTATTGACTAGAGCAGGGGCTTGACCGATTACAGCCCCCAGGGTCAAATCCAGCTCACTGTCTATTTCTGCATAGCTTGTAAATAGTTTTTACATTTTTAAATGCTTAAAAATATCAAAGACAAATAATGTTTTACATCACATAAAAATTACGTGGAATTCAAATGTTAATGTTCATAGTAAACTTTTACTGGAATACAGCCATGCACATTCATTTAAATGTTGTACTGTGGGGGCGCTCCCAGTGACTCAGATGAATGCTCAAGTTTGAGGAACAGTGGAACTGAGCAATGGATAGATTGCGGATTCACACAGCAGACAGTATACAGGAGTTAAAATCAATGACTTAGATCTACATGTCTTAACATGAACAAATTTTAAAGTGAAAAAAATTGCAAAAGCCTATGTATAGTATGATATCGCTCTGTGCATTAAATGCAGTATATGGCAACTATAATATTAAATATAGTATTATAGATACATACTCATATATACAAGTAGAGTAAGTTCTAAAACAAGTAAACAAATAATAATAATTAGGAAATAGTAGTTATCGCTAAAAGGGGAGAATGAAGAAGGGTTGGATTTTAGTTGTATTGAAGTTTTAGTCCTTAAAAATAGACCTGACTTAAATATGACAAATGTTAATTTTATTAAATATGAGTAGTGAGCATGAGTATGATACTTTTTATGTGCTTGAAAATTTAAAGCCATACCATCTTCATAAAAAAATTAGAAATATAAAGAATACTATTAAATGATTGAATATTTAAATATTATAACTGATCCATTATGTTATCACTTGAAGATAATTACTTAGTAATATTTGTGTACTTTGTCATCCTTTTTTCTTTCTATGCATGGGAAAATACTTACAATTTTAATTACATAATATTTACGATTTTGTTTTCTTTTACTTTCATGTTGATTCTTAGGAATTTTTCATGTAGTTATTTTAATTTTTGTAATAAGCACATTTACTCCATATATGTATAACACTTTTTATGATTTTTAACATAATGTATGTTTGCTATTAAAATTTGGAAAATAAAGTATAAAGAAAATCAAAATGGTCACTGAAGCACTTTCAGGCAATGGTATTTTATGCATACCTTTCCCGTCAGGATTGTTGTTTTGCATCTTTAATTTTTTTACTTAATGATGTATCTTGAGAATTTCCCCATGATATTCTTGTTCTAAAACATAATTTTAAATGGCTCCATATCATTCTATCATGTATGGATTAAGAAATGAAAGTGCTCTTGAACCCATCTTTCTCTCTTACTCTGGCCACACTCTTTAGCATGGGGTGGGAGTCTCTGTGAGACTGGGGGGGTGGGGAAGAGCAGGTGCTCGGGAGAGCTGAGGGACAACTCCTCAGCTTTGAGGAGTGGGCTGGGCAGGTGTTCTTTCCTCCTGATCCTCACCACGAATGGACTCTCCATCTCCACCTTCTTCCGGATCGCAGGTGGGTGACTGTCTGACTGGCAGGGCAAACTTTTTGAGGATAATGTACTGTAAGGTTCTCCTCTTCCATATTAAAGAGGCAGGCAATAACTGTTGGGTGGCAAATGTAAAATCATACCACAAAGCCTTGTATACAAAAGGTGCCTGTAGAAGTCATTTTACTCTAACTTCTGTTTTATGTAATTGAATAGCCCAAGATCTTGTCTCATTTTTCTGCCCTGATATGGTAAATTCTCTTTTAACAATTCTGAAATGTACATTTGTTCATACTTTAATATCCCTGAAACTGGGATAAGTCTCACAATCTCTGGTGTCTCGTTATTTACTTTTAACTATTTTTCCCATTTTAACGTCTCTGAAATCAGGATGTGACTTGCAATCAATGATTTCCTAGGCTCAATAAAATACAGTATTTTAAAGCTATGGTTTTTTTCAATCCTGGCTTCATATTAGAATCATCTGGATCACTTTAGAACTATGTACAGGATGCCTGGTCCTCACCACAGAGGGTGGGAGCCTATGCATCTGTATTCAAAAAGCTCCCCGGAGTTGGAATCATTATCATAGACTTAAGTGGAAGGAAAAATAGTGTATCATCATAGCAATCATAGTAACTCTTAATAAAGTTACTGGGAAACGTGGCTTCCAACTTTTAGAAAGGTTTGATTAGATGCCCTAGCCAGAACAATGCACACTGGGCTTAGAATCAAAACATCTGTCTTACCTGCAGCCTTGGTTTCTTTCTTTGCAAAACAGCAACATAGTATCTCACCAGATGCGAGGATTAAACAAGTTAAAGTAATAAAATACCAACCATGTTTTAGGACACATTGTAGGTACCTATAAATGGAGGTTGACTTGCAAATACAGTTTATGTAAATTCAAAGTAGATGAAACAAAGGGAGCTAAGTGTGGTTTATTTAAATCTTTTGAATGAATTCCTAGTATTAGGGTCTCCAACTCATTTAACATGGAAAAAATGACAGCAACAAAAGTGTTGAGGTCAGAGTCAGCTTATTTTTTCATTTTTTGTAAAGTAATTAAAGGAAATGGAAAGGACTTATACTATTAACAACAAATTAAATTTACACATCCAAAACTTTTCTAAATTCACCCAGCTACACTTGTAGAAGAAGGGACCAATGTTCACTATAGCTAATGATCACAACAGTAATGGGAAATGTGGGTAAATTCATGGGGTACTAAAGGGGCTTTTCTCCTTTTGAGGGGTTGGCGAATTGTGTACTTTACATTGCACTAGAATCGGTTTCTGTATGTACCATCATGGTTTCCCGTGTTTGCTGAAGAGATGTAACTGCAGGCTTTTTCTACGACGAGAAAAAGTATTCGCCAGCTGCATTGCATTTCTGGAAATGGAATCAGCTGTAACCACCGGCACCAAATGTTTAGCAGTCTGGATGCTGGTGGAGAGAAGAAAGGAGGAGTTTGCACCGCTCTCAAATCGCCTTCGCCACAGGGCAGATGCCATAATGTGATATTTCTGTGCTTGTGGGTTTCAACGTTGCCAGTGCTCAGTGTCAAACCACGACCGGGAATTACGGTGCCCTCCAGGGCCTTCATCTTGGATGGGTGCGGAAAGTTTTCTCCATGTATAGCCAATGCTTGATGATCTACTTGTGTGGATAACCCACTTTATGGATTATTCACAGCAATTTTTAGGCCAAGCCTGGATCCTGATCGCCTGACTGTCTTGCCACCCACTGTGATCCTCTCTACCCAGTCTCCTGCATTCGGTTGGTATGGAAATAAACTGTAATGCCACCATGCTAGCTGGCATTGACGAAATACTGATCGTGTGCTAAACTTACTAGATCAACTCTTTATACAACTTTGTGGCATACGTAGGTGGTGTCATCTTCTTTTCCAGAGGAGGGAACAAAAATTTAGAGTTTAAGATCCTTGTCCTAAGGTCACACCCACATTTCAAAGCTGAGTATAATGACTTCTAGGTTAACTCCTACTTTTGTTAACTTGAGCCATAGAAGCTTCTCTGTGAGTGTGAGGAATCAGAAATGGTTGTTACCAATTTAACACAGCAAATTTTAAACAAGTCTCCTTTTATATAAAACAAACTGAAGGTTTTAACAGTTGAGAGGGCAAGTAAATAAAATTAAAGCTGTGTAACAGGCTCTATTGTTATTCAGGTTTTAACAATAATATCAGTTCAACAAAGATGCAACTGTCTTTATTACTAGATAATTATTTCTTTAAGACAGAGTATAAATATTGGTAATTTTTCCCCCCAATATATTTTGCCTTATGAAGAGCAATTTCCATGTTCTCTCCAGATGATTTCTTTGTTAATGTTTTTGTTTAAAGCCTTGTTATCTTTGCTCCTTATCCTAGATAGTTTCCATAGCAACAAGACAGAAAGTGGAGGGGGTAGCACCAGGCTCTTGAGACAATGGAAATCCAATGGAAAGTTCCACCTGAAATAACAATATGCAAATCACTTCAGCATATGATAATAAAGAAAGTGATGCTATTTTGGGGAGATGGCTTATTTGATTTTTGGAATGTGTTCATTTTTTCCGACCGCTTCTCTTTCTTGTGCTATCTTTCTTGCCTTATTATTTTTCTTTTTGAGACCAAAATAAAAATCATTAAAAAACAAAAATCCAACCTGACATTGCACGTGATTCAGTGGCAGATGTAGCGATTTGTGCTTCCAGAGCTCTTGAGCAGAACATTTATAAAGGCTTTTAATTGGGAAGTGGATTTGACTCTTGATTAAGCTACTTTTAGTTGTGAAGATACAGCTGAAGAGTGAGATATTTCTCTGCAGTGAGATGTCCCCAACTGTTGTGCTATTAAGGACATCTGTTATTATTTTTCCTTGTATCTTAAAATTTTTTTAAAAACATATTCAAATAATTGAAAGTATTCAATATTGGTCCACATGACCTTTACTTAGAGAAATATAACATTTCCTTTTTTGAAATATTAGAAATCTATTTTTGGAATATTGAAAAGTAGAATTCCCCAAAAGGAAGTCATTATTAAAGTACTCTGTTTTGTGGTGGTCAACAGAATAGAGTGGGCAGCATAAATATTTATTTTATATTAAAAAAATTGTAGGGCTGCTTTAAGTATTTTCTCTTTGCACAACACAAATTACAATGTCAACACTGCTTATCTCTTATGGGAATAAATAAAAATACAGAAATGGTATTTCTGTATAGTTGGGGGAAGTGCCTGTATCATTTCACTTGGAGGCCAAGCAGAGTCACTCTACATAGCTGTTCATTGCTATTATTTATGGGCATTGCTCTTAGACATCCCCTGCGTTCAAATCATCAAGCAAGGAGTTCCCTGGTGGTGTAGTGGCTAAGGCTTCAGCGCTGTCAGCGCTGTGGCCTGGGTTCAATTCCCAGCCAGGGAACTTCCCACATACAAAAACAAACAAACAAACAAATTATCAAGCAACCAGGGATCATAGAACACATTTTGAAAACCCTCTAAAGGTAATGATGAAGTACCCGAACACCTCCTTTTCTGCATACGTATAGTGTCGTTACCACAGCTGAGTCCTCTCCAGTCACACTCTTCCCTTCGAGCGCCTTCATGCACACCTTCCTCTGGGATCACGCCTGCTTGTGGGGGTCCCATACATCGAGCCCAGTGTCTTCACTTCAAAGCCGCTCACTGCATGTTTTGTTCTATTTAATGTGGTCAATGGCCAGAAAATCTCAAGGTGAGCTTCTCTAGCTACCTGCTTCAGAATAACCTGTAATACCTAATTAAAAGGCAAAACCCTAGATCCAGATCTTTTGGTTCATTTCTGGGAATCCAGAGATACGATAATCTACATTTTAATAGGTTCTCAGTTATTTTATTTTTTAATGCTCAATAAAGCCCTCAGCTGGATTAGGAAGCGCTGATTATCAGCTATAAAAACAGTCGTAGGGATATAAACTACAGCACAGGGAATATAGTCAAAGGTATTATAATAACTATGTATGGTGTCAGATGGGTACTAGACTTACAGGGGTGATCACTTCTTAAGGTTTATAAATGTCTAATCACTATGTTGTACACCTGAAACTAATATATTATTGACTGTCAACTATTATTTAAAAACCAAACCAAACCCCAAAACCCCTTGGCTAAGGAATATTGAGGGTAAGAGTCTGCCTCTAGTGCCAAAAAAGGCCTTCAGGTCCTCATATGCATGAGCGACCCTAACCCTTGCTCTTCTCTGCTCTTGGTCACTGCACCAACCCCTCCTCAGCCCTGAACAAGAACCTGTCATCTAAACCCTTTGGGTTGCTCCTTGTGATTTTTTCCTTAAGGTCTTCTGGGAAATGATCTCATTTGCAAAATATGGATTGGGAGTATGTTTGGGGTGAGTAGGGCTGAGGTGAGGGAGTTGGAGAGTTTTATACTTTTGTCCTAAGAGCTCTGTCCCCCTAGGGATGACCTTGGACACTGGTTCTTTCTGGGAAGTCAAGTAAAAGTTGGAGTGCAGTAGCTGGGTGTAGTTGATGCAGGGCCTTATTATAAAAACATTTCTGTTTGGTGAGATGAACATTTACCTGGATATGATTTCAGGGCAGCATTCTCTCTCTAATAGTTTGGTTCAGGATCATGTGGATCCTAGCTTGCATTTCCTGTGAATAAACCAAATTTTGGCTGAAGAAAAATGACTCAGAAGCATTGGCAGATATGTGGAAAAATCCCTTTGGGTTTAAAAAATATATTTATCAAGAAGCCACAGGTGGATACTTTTGAGCTAGGAGTCTTTGATTGCTGTTTAACTAATTACTGTATCTGAGGTGCAATGAGAAGAAAGGAATAGCTATCCTTTTGGCAGTGGTAGAAATTTCCAAACTGAGGCCAGTCTCTTAGAATCACAGATGAGACATGGTGTCTGCAGAGTTTCCTGTAGAGTTTCCAAATGGGACGAGTTTGGGATGTAGATGTATGGTGGCCATTTTTGTTCTCGCAGAACTGAGCTGGCCCTGGATTTCCTAAGCCTGTTGCCCAGAGTGATACTGAGTAAGTCGCCATGTCCTCCCCTTGGTTTGAAAATTGCCCAGAGTGCCTAGTCATCCTGTGCCAATATTGAAATTGCTCTGTAAAATTCAGTCTCTAGTAAGTGCTTGGTGGGGCAGCACTTTCTCTGACAGCACAGGGAGTAGCAGATTCTCACCTTGACTATTTGAAACCTAGCAGCGATCACACTTTGTGGGAAGGCGGATTCAACAGGGAACTATTACTGAGATACAGAGAAAGGGATAGGCCTAGGGTATAGGACAGATAACAGCCTGACCCGGTAAAAGCAGGGGACAATCGGAGGGCACTAGGCCTCTGTAAGTGGGGAGCGACATTTGGGAAAGGTGGGAAATGGAAATGAGGACACAGAAATATAGTGGTAGTCATCCTGCCATTTATAAATACTGTACGGCTGTCATAGCCATGAGCTCTTTGGATCTGTCCAGGAACACTCAAGGTGTAGGGGTGGTTGTTAGCCATTTTCAGATGAAGATACTGAACCACCAAGAGAGAATGACGAGCTGGGACTAGGATGCAAGTCTTTTGTCTTATTCCAGTCCCTTGTCTATTCTACCATTCTACAGCACATGGACTGAGAGTAACCTCAGACTAGCAGCCCCTCTGTAAATTGCACAGGGTCAGCCCGAGCGGCGAGTAAGTGATCAGAGAAGGAGGCCTATCTAGGAGACTGGGCTTTTCCCCAAGGTTGACTTATACTAAATGGATGTTCATGACCAATGGTGTTGCATGAGGCTAAACTGCATAATGGGTCTTTAATGTGGGTAAGACAAGACCACCCAACTCACTTTTAACTGATGAAGCTGAAACTAGATCTGTAGAGGTGAAAGGCTTATGCATTAGCCCTGTGATAATAGATTTCCAGATGGCTGGAATCGGACCTCTGTCTCTGCCTTTGGTCAGTGATATTGACCAATAAACTGCTTTATGTCAATAGATCATGAGATATAGTGCAAGTGAATGCTACACACAGATAACAGCCTTTATTCAGGGTCTTTTATAAAACCATTTAATGTACAATCTTTACTTAAGACTCTCAGAGGGGAAATGTTCTGAAAAACCTTTTAGGGTGAAAGTCTTGCACCTGATACATTTTTTGAGGGGTAACATATACTAAAATTAAGCAAGGTGTACTTGTAAGAAGGAAAAAGTTGCAGGCCCTTGTGAGTGATTTGAGGAGTACTCATAACAAATTGTGTTGCCTTTCCAAGAGTCCCCTCCTAGATGTCATTTTAACAGGAGTGTTCTGAGTGACACACAATAAGGTAGAAGACTATCCTTGATGTAGCTGTCATTTTTCTCATGGAGAAACACAATTATTTTCCACTCCACTTTATGTAAATGTAAATGTATGTCTTTGAGAAGGTTATTCTCCCCTGTGAATTAATGTAGTCCATCTGAAAAGGGGCGACGAGTGAGCTCCATGTAAATTATGCCTTCCCGGGACGTTTCTTTGACATTCAATTTCATGAGATTGATCTGGTTGAGGCTGGTAATTGTGTGCCTCTTTCCATGTGGTCTGTATGCATATTTGCATGGCAGGGAAATGAATGCAAAGGCCTATGCAAGAGTGCCCTTGGCATTTGGGAGTTGGCAGGTGCCCTCTTTTAGTGATTGTTTTTTAAAAGTTGCTTTGAGTCGTCTGAGGAGTAAATTATTTAAAAATTATTGGTGGAGATTGACATTCAGAATGTGGAACACCACGGTGAGAAATAAAACCCCACGGTGAATAGGGATGAAAGTGAAGGTTGGGCTGTAAGGAAGAAGGCAGCTGGGCTGAATGGTGATGCAAATAGCCTTAGAGACAGGACTAGGAAGTAACCTAGATATTTGTGTGTCTGTCACATGGTACTAGTGAGGTTGCAAGATGTAAGAGATTTTGTACCAGCTAAATCTGCAGTAAGAATCAGAAGTAAGGAGGAATTGTGAGAAAATACAGAGTGATATAATTGTCTGGCTCTCATCCCAATATTTGCAATGTCATCTGAAGATTAACATAACTGATACAAAATTAGGGCAAAATAAAAAGCTCCAATATGTGTAGTTCTTAATTTCATAGTGTTTCCTCTGGCACAGCTTGTAGCTAGAACCACACACAGTAAGAGTTTTCTAGTTACAGTACACTCTCCGTTAACCAGAACTCAAGCAACTGGCAGTCTCAAGCAACCAGCAAAAGTTTTGAGAGAGACAGTTGCTTGAGTTCTGGTTAACAGAGAGCCTACTTACATTTATCTGGCATCTACCAATCTCCATGGGTGCTGATTAACTGGGAGTCTGCTGTTTAAAAAGAAATGGCGTTACAATGTTATAAATAGCTTTGCTTACCTTCTTTTGGATTCTGTTTTCAGTATAATTTAGAAATAGTTAACCTTATCCAATTATGGATATTCACTTAACTTCTCTTACATGTTTGTTTACAAAATGAACAAAGCATCATTAAACTCAACAAATGCTCGTTGCATACTGTGTGCCATGCTTCATTCTGCATGCTTTGCTTTTCTCCTTTAATCCCCACAACAAGCTTATAAGATAGTGCCTTCGGTCCAGTTTTTCAGGAACCAGACTCAGAGATGGAGAGGTGTGTGCAGGAAGTTCCTTGGGGGGGGGGGGGGGGGGGGGCGAGGAATTGAGATCAACACCTGTGGTGGGTGAAGGCAACAGGACTGGGTGGATGAAAGGTGAAGGAGGAATGGCACTATCATGTGCTTGAAGCAAAGGTCTCTGCAGAGACCTGGGGTCTGGGAAGGCCCTTCAGAGTTGTCCCGTCTTGACACAAGGAGACTAGGCTTTTCCATCCCTCTGTTCCGCTCAGTGGTCAGTAGATGTCAGATGCCCTGAGAATGGAATGTGACCCGGGACAAGGCCATCTCTGAGCAGCTGAGGCCATCAGCTTTAACATTCCTAGCAGCTTGGGGGCAGATGCATTAGTGCTGAAGTGGGGTTCTCTGAGTAGCCCACCACACCATTCAGTAGAGGCATTATCCCTACTTTTACCCGAGAAAACAGAAGCCCCAAGAGTCTAACTATTTGCCCAGTCACACAGCTCAGTGAGGGCCAGGATGAACATTGTGCAATCTGATCCGAAGCCCATGCTGGAATCACCATTTTGCCTTCTCAGGAGTGCTGCAAACCAGCTAAGTAAGCTGGTAATTTTAAGAAAGCTACGTGCTCCGCAGAAGGCAAAGGGGACTTAATGTACTGATGGCACTTCTGCTTCCTAGTACCGGCAGGTATTGTGTCACGTGTGTGGTGGTGACTGCTAGCCATTCTGTTCTTCTTCCTGGGCACACAGCCAGCTGGCGTTATCCAGTCTCTGGGGGATGTGGACCCCTTCCCAGCCTGGCCCATGGAAGCTCTCTATCCCATGCGCCTGCCCAGACCTGTGGTCTTCTGCAGCCAGAGTGGCCTGGGAAGCTGGTGAGAAGACAGCAGAGCTGAGTCTCTGAGTGACCCAGGCTGCAGAGAGCAGCTGACCCGGAGCCCTCACCCCAAACAGCTCATTACATGAGAAAGAAATAACCATATTCTTTTAAGCTGTGGAATCTTAGGGCGATGGGTATTTGTTATAGGACCTTCTTCTACTCTTATGAGTACAGTATAGAAATTTATTTAAAATACTTCCCTATAAACAATGTAGCATATGGGTAGTTATTATTGGGGTAGTAGGATAGTTAATTTTATTGTCAACTTGGCTGAG
The DNA here is from genome assembly GCA_004026885.1 of Lyroderma lyra. Taxonomy (NCBI): domain Eukaryota; kingdom Metazoa; phylum Chordata; class Mammalia; order Chiroptera; family Megadermatidae; genus Lyroderma; species Lyroderma lyra. The sequence continues at coordinate 21,310 of PVJL010006325.1, read as the reverse complement.
ATACAGTGCCCTGATATTTGATCAAGCATGATTCTGGATGTTTCTGTGAAGGTACTGTTTTGGCGTGAGATTAACATTTAAACAGGTAGACTTGGAGTAAAGTCTCCGTGATGTGGGTAGGCCACAACCACTTAGTTGAAAGCCTTAACAGAGCGGAGATTGACTGCTCCCAAGTAGGAGGGAATTCGGACAGCAAGTCTGCCTTCTGGCTTCGTCTGTCATATCTGCTCTTCCTGGTTCCCCAGCATACTTATTGCCTTTGAACTTGAACTCTACTCTTTTCCTGAGTCTCTAATCTATCTCATTTAATTTTGGACTCCCCAATCCTCCACAATCATGTGAAGCAATTCCTTAAAATAAATCTCTCTATACGTACATATCCCATTGGTTCTGTAAGTACAGGCATTTGATTTGCGTACGTTGAACCATCCTTGTGCTCCCGGGATGAATCCCACTTGATCATGATGTATGATCTTTTTGATGCATTGTTGTATTCTATTTGCTAATATTCTGTTTAGGATTTTTGCATCTGTGTTCATCAGAGATATTGGTCTATAGTTTTCTTTTGTGTGTGTGTGTGTGTGTTGTTTTTAACAAGCTTTGGTATTAGGGTAATGTTGGCTTTGCAGAATGAGTTAGGAAGTATTGCCTCATCTTCAATTTTTTGGAAGAGTCTGAAGAGGACAGACGTTGATTCTTCTTTAAATGCTTGGTAAAATTTGTTGGTGAGACTGGTCTGGGGCTTTTGCCTGTGGGGAGGTTTTGGATGATTGTTTCAATTTCTTTACTATTGATTGGTCTATTTAGATTATCCAGTGCTTCTTGGTTCAGTCCAGGTAGACTGTATGTTTCTAGGAACTTGTCCATTTCTTATAGATTGTTAAATTTAGTGTTATAAAGTCCTTCATAATATTTTCTTATAATCCTTTGTATTTCTGTGGTATCAGAAGTACTGACATTTGAATCACCCAACTGAGATATCCCTACTTCCGAGATGACTAGAGCATCATCATGTATCATGTTATAAATCTATCCCAGCATGTTTGTTAATTAGCATAAAGAATGTTAGAAATATATATATATATTTATTTGGTAATGTGTATTGTATTCAAGATGCATGGTTGGCTAAAATGATTTTTCAGTCCCCATCACTCCTTCAAGAATGAGAATAAGAATCTGTCGAGCCCAGTAGCTTTAGGTTAGAACACTATGGGGCGTGGCCATGTGTCCCACAGAAGAATCTACAGCCTGATCCAATCAGGAGTCTAGATGATTCTGCTGTGACAATTTCCTTGTGTCTGCCTCTGAGTGAAATTCTCTTGCAAACTGTTTGCTGGTGAGCCTGAGGATAGAGAAAAGGGACTTCACCCCGCTTCCAGGGACAGGTTGTAAGACTACTTGTGTGTGTGTGTTTATTAATCAATATCGTACTGGTGGCACAATTTTGCTTTTCTTCCAACTTGACACATGCACATTGTCTCCTTTAATGTCTGAGGACTGCCACTATTTACCAGAAAAACGGATTTGTTGGGTGACCAGCTTGATTTAGATCAGTTCCCCAAGAAGGGAAAGAAGGCAATGCAGAGGGAGTGGGCACACACCTGGGCTTCAACTTGTTGGTTGTGTGGCCTCGGTCAATACACGCTTCCTCTTCACAGTTCTTTTCAAGAATGTATCTGTCACTAGGGGCTGTTGGGAAGACGGCGATGCTAATGCCTGTGACATGCTTAGGACACTGCCTAGTAAGTGTCCAGAGTAAGTGCTAATAAATATCATTATTGTTAATGAGGGGTGCTGCCTAATGGAGGCTTTCAGATCAGCGTAGGTGAAGCTTTTAGGCATCATTACAAAAATTAAACAGTTTTGATAGATATGTTTCTTACTTGTCTTCTTAATAAAGAGAGAACATTGAGAAAACAGTATTATTTTGTTGCTAAGCAGTGAAGGCTCAAGTGTTTATTGTCAAGGTATGCGGAGATAGCTATATCTAATTCTTTTTTTTATTGTTAAACTTATTGGGTGATGTCAGATAGCAAAAATTACATAGGTTTCAGGTGTACAACTCTACAGTGTATCATTTATGTATTGCATTATATGTTTACCACCCATAGTCAGTTCTCTTTCCGTCACCATATACTTGACTCCCACTCCCTCCTCGCCCATCCCTTCCCTCCTCTCCCACCCTAATCTAATTCTTTGGACAACATTTGCTGAGCTGTTTGAGAGATGTTATCATGAGCATTCAGATCTGAGTGTTCTGTGTTCAAATAAGTTTGGGAAACACTGGTGTATTCGTCTGTGTGGGCTGCCATAATAGAACAAGAACAGACTGGGTGACATAAACAACAGAAATTTATGCTCTCACAGTTCTGGAGGCTGGCATTCAAGATCAAAGTGCCAGAAGGGCTGGTTTCTGGTGAGACTGTTCTCTGGCTTGGTGTTGGCCACCGTCTTGCTGTGGCCTCACACGGCCTTTTTTCTGTGGGAGGCTACTACTGGTATCTCCTTCTCTTTTTATAAGGATACCAGTCCTATTGGATTACGACCTCACTCTTAGGACCTCACTTAACCTTAATTACCTCCTTAAAGGCCCTGTCTCCATATCCAGCCACACTGGGGATTAGGGCTTTAACATATGAATTTCATGGGATTCAGTCCATAAGCATGGAGTGTAAAACAAAGTTAACTAGGTTTCTTGTTATAGGACTATATTATCCTAAAGAGGCCCTCCAAGAGGATATATACATTAGTGTTTCCCACACTTATTTTTCTGTAAGATTCCATTCTAATTTTTAAGAGATCACTTATTAAGGATTTGGAAAAAGCTACTCGAAGTAAACTATTGTGCTAACCTCGTGTGTGCGTTGGTGTGCACTCGGAGAAAGACTAAGGCAGGTAGGGCTGTAGTTTTCATATTCAATTTCTAGTTGGTTTTCACCTTGTCTTACTGGTTTTGATACTGGTTTTTATAACCATCCCCAACCAGGCCAGTGAGATGGCCCCTTTCTTTGCAACGGCGAACTTGTTTACAGCATACCTCCTGTCATATTAGCTATTTTGGTTGCTATTCACGCTCAGTTACCATATCCCTGGAAAGATGAGGGTGTACAATGTCTAAATATTAATAAGCAGTGTGTTGTTGTATTTAGAAAGCAGTTTTCTCTGAAAAAAATGGTAATCCTAAAATATTATGCTCTTGGATTGACATTGCTGTGATGTGATATGTTCATTGGTATTCATAGAGAGCTTCAAAATAAGTATCCTAGTCTGCAGATTTTTTCTAATTAAATAGCTGGGAAAACCATCTACCATTATCCCATTTGAACTTTCTGTAATTGCTTATTTCTTCTCTGTCTTTTTAATGTGTAAATAAAGGCTTCCGATTTTAATTTCCCTGTGACTTTTCTTAACTCACAAATACTGCCTTTCTTGGAATATTATTTTATCAGTTCATTTAAAATAACAGTTTATTACATGATCTTTCTGATGCAATGTTAAAAGGCAAATTACTGTAATTCCCCATTATTAAGGAGTTGTTATTAATAAATATTGTGATTCATTGCTACAAAATATTAAAGCATGTAATTTTCTTCTCTGTGTTAAGCCTCATTATTTAAAAAATGTGAAGCTTCATTATTATTTGGTGGCTGTGTTTAGGAACAACATTCTTTTGAAAGCAAGATTGTTGTGGAAATGTGGCCTCTGGGGTTATGGAAGCCATTTATCAGCTATTGGACTATGGGGGTGGGGGTGTCTCATTTTTTTAAAATCTGTAAAATGAGGCTTTTTGTGTGTGTGTGTCGGGGTTGGGGGGAGATTCGTGTGGTTGCAAGGATGATAAACCCATTTCAGGAAGATGAAAAAAAGGGAGTTTTCTTTAAGAACATAGTATTGATATTAATTGACCGACTGACTGACTCAAAGATCTTGAGCAACCAAACCCAAGCAGACATGTGCGTGCATGCACATACACGTATCCGTATTTTACTGCCATTCTGAACTTCATTTAACCATTCCTTATTTTGGGTGTGTAAATTGTTTCCAGTTTTTGCAACTATAAATAATATTACAATGACTTTTTCTTGGTACACAAATCCTCCCAAATCTGTGATTATTTCATTAGAGAAGATTCCTGGAAGTAAAATTACTGGGTCAAAGTGTATGTACCTAAATGTTTTATGCACATGTTTCAAAGTTGCTTTTCTGAAAGATAACTAACCCTCTTTACCTTCCTAACTGGGAGTTCATGAAAGCAGCCATCTCTCTACACTCTTACCAGTATGGAATAGTGCTATCTCACTGTTGTCTTAATTTGCACACCTATGGTGATTAGTTTAGTAAGGTAAACATTTTCTAATGTGTTTATTAACTGGTTCCAATTTCCTGAGAATCATTTAATTGCCCATGTCTATCTTTATATTAGATGTTACTGTTTTTCTTACTAATTTATAGCAACTCTTTATATATGATTATACAAATATTAAGCCTTTATTATATTATCTGTAAATATATTTTCCCATTTATCATTTGATTTTGTTTATGCCATTTTCTGATGGACATATATTTAAATTGTTTTATTTAGACAAACACAAATGTATTTACTGAATACAAGTGGTAGATCTGTGGGTGTTTATTACATCATTTTTTTCTCTTTTAAAATGATTCCTAGAGAAAATAAACTTAAGGTCATACCTGCTCATTAAAGATTTCCTCCAGTTTATTTATACTTAGAAAGCCCTTCCATTGCTCCTAGCAGCACTGCATGAAGAGCTCATTTCTTCTCCCTTGGTTTGTTTTGCATAGTGCTGTAATTGGTGATTTGTCTATCTTCCTACTAGACTGTGGACGTTGTGGACTCAGAGATAGAACGTTCTATCTCTGAGTCCACAATGTCTGTTAGGTCTCATTAACCGTTTATCAAGTAAAGGAAATAGCCATCTCTGTGGGAGGAAGGACCATGAGAAGGATGTGTGAGGTTGCAACTTGAATGTTGGCTCCATCCTTATCCAGAGGCTACTGGAGTGATTCATTTTCAAAACAGGAAGCTCTCAACAGACATGATTTCATAATATTTCACAGATTTCATAGGCTCAGAATCAGCCAGAGTATGTGAGCTGTCACTGTCGCCACATGTCAATGCCCCCCACGCCACCAATGCATCTCTTTTCCAAGGTTTAAAGAGCAGTGCACCTTTGTCAATGATGCTGCACAGACAGATCAATACTGAGGAAGGGGCGTATCACTCTGGGCTCTCCCATTACCAATCTACAGCACTTAAGAGCAGGAGCTAAATTCTATGGCCTGACATACTATCTTGCATCAATCAAGGCTTTGGGATTAGTCTTGTCTTCTAAAAAGAAGGCAAACTTCCTAAGGGACCTGACCACATTACTTACAGCTTATTTCCTGCAGTGCCCAGGAAATTGCTGAGCATATAGTAGATGCTCAGTGAGTACTGAGGGGTTATAATTTCCTTTTCTTTTGCAGATTGCTAGTCTTAGCAATTTTGTGTACAACAGGAGGACTTTATTTATTTTTTTTAGCCTCCCAGGATTTTCAACCTTAGGTGTAACTTTTCATGATTTTACTGGAATTTTTTTCCCAATGATTTTTATTGGGAAAATAAATTGACATAAAATTCACCATCCTTACCATTTTTAAATGTACAGGTCAGTGGCACTAAGTACATTCATGGTTTCGCTGGATGTTTGACGCGAACGTTTTCTCCTCAGGATGTCCTGCCTCAGGCCCACCAGGAGGCCGGAGGGCAACACTGACTGGCACTTGGCTTCCTAAGGATCAGCCTGACATTTCTATTTGTGTTTTAAAAATTCAGTCTGACTTAATTTGGATTTTATTTTTAAATGGTATATGCTACTGTTGTTGTTAGTGGTGGTGGTTAAATGTAAAACCTAAATAACACCTGGCTTTGTCGTCAAAAATGACATTAAAGGAACTTCACGGGTGTGATAATTGCGCTATAAAATTCTTTGGAACCTCAGGAATCAAATATTCGTCATACACCAGAGCTGATTTTCCAGACCGGGATTCACTCCTGGGGGAGGTTCAAATTTCAGCTCATCTGAAGTGTCTCCTAAAGGCAATGATTAGAAACACATTGTCCTTGTATGCCTTCCATGGTGGTCCTAGGGACCAGCTATGGGATTTTAGGGAGTCACTGCAGTGTTTTGTGCCGGGGTTCATTCTGCAGATAATGGCAGCGTTTTGCACATTACCGCAAAGCTGAAAGGAGTAATGAGATCTGTGTGCGTGGCGTAACAGAATCATGCTATCTTCAGTGGGGTTGTCATATGAGCTGTCCCTGCTTTGTTCGTACAAATACTCTTGTGTACCAGGAGTTGTCAATACTTTCTGGATGGTGTGCATGTGCATGTGTGCATGTGCGTGTGCGTGTGTGTGTGTGTGTGTGTAAGAGGTCATTGTGAATGTATGTTGTTGCTTTAATTAGCCATTTTCCCCTCTATTTACTCAACTCTGAACACGAACACAGCCAATAAAACAAATGACACTCACATTCTTCACTGCTCACTTGGCAAGAATTCTGCCTTGCCTCCTGTGAACGATGATGTGCAAATTGAGAAATAAAAATAAGAGCCAGCTAAAGGCCTGGATAGGGTTGTATATTGTTTCAACAAAATATTTTAGGAGGCGGAGATTTCTAGTTTCATCTCCCCATGGCTGTTCCTTTTCTTTTCCCTCTCTTTCTCTCCCCCCCTTCCTTTCTCTGGCATAGAACATGCTATCTAGTCAATATTGTCTTTCTTGGGTAAATATCTACTTGGATCATACCAGTCACACATGTAACTGTCTCTTTGCAGGTACATTTAATGATAAGATCTGGAGAGAGCTACTCTGAAGTTGCCTGACGCATTGTAGCCAGGAAATGGAATTCTGGTTTTTTTTCTCACGTTTTAAAAAATATTGCAGTTTGTACTTCATAATATCCTGCACTTAAAGATCATGATGACTGCTAATTATCATTTAGAAAATTGTTTTTTGCTTGATTAGAGATTTTAGCTATGTGTAGTCAAATCTAGTGGGTTTTCATTATGTACATTACTTTCTATTCTATACTGGCTTAAATATTAATATATGGAAATTTAGCTTCATCTGCCATACCTTTTGATGTCAGGAGCATAATCAGTGTAATTGGCTTAGATTGTTTTTCCTCCTGTTTGTATTTCATATTCTCTAATGTCATTAGCAAGTTGACTGCTGAGTGGGTAATCTGCATTTCAGAACGGCTTCTTGAGCGCATTATTACCATTGATTTTGATTATTTTAATTCCCATTCACCCCAGGCAGGTCCTCAAGCTGTGGCATATTATTCGAAGAATGGCTTTTTTTTCTTTCAGTGAGCCAGTCTTTCTATTTCTGAAAACCCATCATCATACTGATAAATGTTGATGCTTGGGCTGGAGGGCAACTTGATTTTTGTAGCATGTGGGTGAGGGTGGCTAGCTCAAGATACGTGTGCCTTCATTCTGAATTATGGTTACCATGGTAGCTTCTGGTGCCCAGAGGGAAACTGGGCGCCGGGTCTGGTCTGCTTTCAGAGACCGAGCTGGGTAATTGACCAGCTTCTCAGGCCCTGCAGGCGGGGCTTTCTATCATGCCCTTGATTGCTGGTACGCAGCAGCCGTGGCCCTCTCTGCTTTCTGTAAGGCTTGCAGGTTTGTCTTTTGTCCTTGGAAATGATAGCTGGACTGACTTAAGCATTGGAATCCAACTTTCTTTTGGTTTTTGAGTGTATTCCAAAGCTAACTGTAAAAAGAACCTCACATTAGAGTCTAAGTTTGGCTATGGTCAGCCACAGAGTCTGCTAACCCTCTGGCTGGGATGCTAGTGCTCTGTTTAGCAGTGGTGATTATTAAGTCATTTGTAGTTGCACAGACCCTCGAAGGTTAAGGCTGCAGGGGAAATGACCAGTGCCAGTATTCTGCATCTGTCTTTTTATAGACAAGAAAACAGAGGTCTGGAGAGGTAAATGACTGTCTTGAGGTCACACAGCTACTGCGTGGCAGTGCTGAGTAGTAGTCTCCTTTTTCCAGGCGGTGTTATTTACTTCTTAATGACACCTTGTTACTGCACGATGTAGTGTTGCAACATATTGCACACACCTGCTAACCACCAGAGTCAGTCTGGGTGATTGACAGCTATGTAAGTGTCCACACAGTTCAGCGTGTTTTTTGAGGGGGGACAGAGACTTTTATAAGGGAAATGAGAATACAAAGGGAATGTAATTAAAAGTACGTGTTTATGTGTCTACACACATGTATGTGTTAAGAGGTCTAGCAGGGTGATTCTGCCTGAATGGAACCTGAGTTACCTTCCATTAAAGAATTCTGTCTCCTTTTCCCCACTAGGGCAAGCTCTTTGCTCCTGCAGTGCTGGGAAAATGCTAAGAGATCGGAACTCCTTGGAAGGCGCTGCCTGAGTGAGTCCCCAACCCTGGTTAACGCTTTTCTCCATTGTCCGGTTTGACCAGATCTGAAAGTTGGGGGTGGGGTGGGGTGGTGAGGAGTGGGGTGGAGAACCCGGCAGGACTTTTCTATTTGAAGTTTCTATGATAATTAGTTTAGGACTTACCAAGGTATAATTCCTAATGAATTTAATTATTGTAGGAATTCTTAAGTATCAGAAGGGGTTTTAAATGTTGTAACCAAGAAGCCTCCAGGGTAAATATCTTGGACCATGTGACATTAGTGTCCATAACTGGCAGTTCTTTTAACACTTGGTTTAAGTTAATTTGGTTTCATCAAAGGAGGCAAACGGAATTGATCCTGTCGCTATTTTACAGCACATGTCCAGGAACAAGAATCTTAATTCTAAATAATCATTTCCTGCTGTTTCCTCTTTGGGCCAGGCCTCTCCTTGTTTTAATTTGTTCGTTTCTGATACAGAGATGTGAGTTAATGTTCTCCTTTCTTAATGGTGTATGAGACCGCAGGGTTCTGACATACCCACAATACGCCTGTATCATACCACCTTCCTCTTCAATTCAGTTAAAAACGTCAGGCAAGTGGGCCATTTGGCACTGAGTAACCTTTGGACCAGCCAGAACATTTCAAACTTGACGGAATCTTCGTCTGAGTTGCCAGAAAACTTTCAAATTAAATGGACCTGGATACTTAGACTAATTTACTTAGTCAAAAGGACAAAGGGATGGACTAGGCCAGTGCTTTCTAGACTTTTGGATTTCACTGACGAATAAAATTTCTAAAATGATTTTGAAGACTGACATAGAATTATCAACAAATCTTTTTATCAAGCAAGGGCTTTAAAAAGCATCGACGTATCTTCCGCTGTGACTACTAAATATATGGAAAGACAGAGACACAGAGAGAGAAACAGAGAGACAGATACACACACAGAGAGATAGTTGAGCAGTAAAGGACAGCTCTTACATTCCATTAAAAAAACTATGAAAAACTTAAAATGGTGTTCTCATTTTATTTTTTTCATTTCACCAAAGACTGGCAAAAACTGACATTTAACAGCTAGTGAGCCAAGTGACCTTTCAGAGTCCCTTCTAGATGTAACGTGGACTGGTATTCAACTTAAACTTCACTATTACCCCAAGATCCTGCCATCCTTGTTTATGTTATTCCTTCTCAGTAACTCCGTCCTTGCTTGCGTTATCTTTCTCGCCCCTCCACCTCTCCTGCTCGCTCCCATTTCCTCCTCATCTTTCTCCTCCTCCTCGTCTCCTTTTCTCCAGTGTTTCCAGATAATCTCTCTAGGGCAGAAAGGCTGTGTGCCACTCCTCTGGGGACCCGTCTGAGAGGTTGGTTTCCTTATCGAATGGAGTGGTGTTCTCAAACAATATATTCATGCCATAGATTAAAATGCAAAAGGTCTTTGTTTTGCTGACATTCACCTATTCATAGCTACTTCTTGGTTATAATCCTCCAATCCTTCCACTGGCTGTACACCTACCAAGTAGTTTTGTGTTCTGAATATTTTTCTAATTAGTTATCTCTGCTGTATGAGACTAAACCAGAAAACCTTTCTTAAATCAAGATATAGTATGTCGTTTGCTTCTCTTCAATCTGCCAGGCCTATTACTCTGTCATAGAAACAGATTAATGGGCTGAAAATTTCCCCAGAGCTTGTTTTCTCATGAAATTTGCTGATCTGACTGCTTTTGTTTGGGCCAGAATTTACAGTAACTGTAGGTCTGGTTGTGTTTCAATATTTGGCTTTGTAGTTTTAATAAAATATTTCCAAAGTATGCAAGAGTGAAGGACAATTAAAATATTTTAATAAATTGTATAAATCTGGTTTTGATACCTATAAAATCAGTTGGTTTGGCTTTTTGATAAAGATTTAGTTAGAGTGTTCCATATTCAAATGACTTCCAGGGAACTATTTTATCAGTTAATATAAAACAAAACACTTTAACAAGTTATGGTCTTGTATTCTAATTATTATGAAACATAAAATACAGCAGCCAGAGTGTCATCTCAACTTAATTTATTTGCACAGGTTTGAACTTAATGAAAGAGAATACTGTGCAAATTCTTTAAAGCTTCAGATAGTTCTTTTGTTCATCGCAAAATATATAAAATCTCAGTTAATCGGGAACCACGATGCCTTAAAACATTTTGGCAGATGTGTTTTCAGAGATGGCTTTGATATCTATGGGATGTTTAGGACATTCTATGATAGAAAATAGAATTAAATGTCCAGGGTGTTCTAAGATTTTCACATAAAAATATCATGGTCCATATAGTCTAAGAGTTAAAATATAATACCAACAAATTCATGGTGATGCTGAAATGCTGGCTTAGCTATTTGAATCTGAGAAGCAGAGTTCCAAGAGAACACGAGCTCTTTTTAAGCTTCTGTAAGTTCTATGTTTAAGGCATTGGATATGCATGAAGGTCACCTACTGAGTATGCATAAGGGTGACCTACCAGCTTTGGAGTCCTCTGAATGTCTCCACTCTACCTCAGCATTGGTCCATGGACTCCTCACCCAAGCGCAAGGCGTCCCTGGGCTCCAGTCCTGACAGCCCCTCCTCGCTAGCTGCTAACTTCAGAAAGCCTCTCTGAGTCATGATCTCATCTGGGACTGGCAAGACTTCACTCAGAGAGTTACTATGAGGATTAAAAGACGTAATGTGGAGACAACTATTTTTATAAATTGTGGAGCTCTGTGCACATATCTAGTATTTGCAATTATGTTAACCCTGTCAGAAGCAAGTGTGGTTAAGAACTGATAGAGGTCGACCACATACATTCCTACCTTCTACGTTTTCCCCTAATGATGTGTGGCACATCTGCAACACCCCACCTTATCTGCCCTGGTATGTTGATCTGATAGCAGTTATGGGGCACTGGTCTTATCATGTAATTATATTTGGCCTTGCAATGTCACCACAGGAACTCCACCTCAGGATAGATACAAACCTAAGGTTCTAGAGACTTGATGGTAATTATTTTAACCTCAAAGTGTGGCCTGATATACCCTTCAAGAACTAGAGGTAAGAAAATAAGAATGAAAAGCACGTAAGACTTCTGCCTGAACATGTCTCCTGGTTGGAGGTGAAGGGGGGAAAATTCTGCCCTGGTGAGATCTGAGCCCCGAGCTCTGACAGAATGGGAGGCATGTGGAGACCCATGCTTTGTTCTTGGCACCGCAGAGCCAGCCTACCAGGCTCCTCGGCAGGAATGAACTGGAGCATCTGTTGGGAGCAGAGAATATATTTAAATGGGGTTAATTTCCATTTCGCAGCTTCTTGTCACTAGGAAAGGGCAAACCCAGTGGTGATCTCTCTTTTCAGAAAGTCAGACTTATTTTTCAAGCATTTTGTGTTTGGCTAAATTCTACATGTGTTTTGCCAGTTTTCCTTCTTCTTCAATTATTAGTATTAAACCATGTGTATGAATTTGAATGGAAATTTAATAGCCATTTTAATATTTATTTACACTCAATTCATCTAAGAGCTGTGTTGAGTAAGGGCTGTTATATCTTACAAGGAGTCTTTGAAGATAGTTTATAAACATTTCTCTTCATAAGATGTGACACCAATTTTATCCCCTCTCTCCTCACAAAGACATTTGGATTTGGGGATGTTTAGGTCAGGATCTGAATTCCAAAAGCACGATGCTTATGGCAGGGTTTAAACAACACAGTGAATTCTCACTCTCTTAATTGCAGTTGACTTGGAGGCAGTCGTTGGGTAAAGCCCCCAGATGCATTTTTGAGAAAGCACATGTTCTTTTCGAAAACATTATTCTCCATCTCCAGGTCTTGCATACAGTTGCCAGAGCCGTGGAAAAACAATTTCCGTGGCCTATCACTTTTTTTTTCTTCCAAGTGTGGCATACTGATTGGTTCTGGGCAGTAGGAGACTACTAAGAAGTAGAATGTAATTTCCAAATAATTCTTAACCATCTCATTGCCCAGGAAGCCATCTGTGTCTCTCTTAGGCTTTGTGCAGTACTAACTATACTTACTACAGATACTCAATATCACTAATGTTGATTTAAACGAACAGGCATTATTTGTTAATGACAAAATAATGGTGTTATTTTTCTTTGGTCACAAGGTACCATTCTATTGTAACAGTTTGTTCTGAGATGACAGTGGGAATGGGACCTGGAGTTAGAAATGTTAGAGCTGAGGGTAGGACAGGGGAGATCTAGTGTCTGTGTAGTCAAACCACCTTGCTATTAAAGGGTTTGAAGTATTAAGTGAAATAAATATAAACCTAGGCATGTGGTACATATATAATAAATGCTTTTGAATGAATGCATTAATTAATCTTAAAGATTAAGCTCTTTTTATGCCTAAGGAAGTGTAAGTATTAAATTTAATATCCAGAAAAGAAGTGCAGCTATTTATTCTTGGGTCTTCCTCTTCTGCCCTTTGTCTGCAAAACAGACTTGTGTTTCCTTGAATTGAGAATGAATATTTTACTCCAATGTCAGTTAATGCAATTTTATAACTGTGAATATTGTCCTTTAGTCAGTATGAGATTGAAGGGTGGGAAGTGGATACAAAATAGATTTTTGGTCATAATTTATGAAATTGTTTAACTTAGAAGCTGCACTATTTACATATTTTAAATTTAACTTTTTATTATTAGATCATTTTATGTGCAGTTATAAGAAATAATATGTAAGAAATAATATCCCATGTACTCTTTACCCAGTTTTCCCCAATGGCAACACTCTACAACACTATAGTACAATATCAAAACTAGGATATTGGCATTAATAATGTCAGGGTATAGAACATTTTTAAAAAGAGGTATAATTACATTATATTAGTTTCAGTGGTATAATATCATAATTCTATATTTGTATACATTATCATCACATTAAGTCTAACTTTTGTCACCACATAGTTACAAAAATTTTGTTTTCTTATGATGAGGACTTTTAAGACTTATACTTTCTTAGCAACTTTCCAATATGCAGTACAGTATTATTAACTACAGTCACCATGCTGTACGTTGCATCCCCATGAATTATTTATTTTGTAACTGGAAGTTTGTACCTTCTGACCTCCTTTTCCCCCCACCCTTGACATTCCATCTCTGGCAACCACCGGTCTGTTCTCTGTACTCTGTATTTATGAGTTGCTTTTTTTAAGATTCCACACATAAGTGTGATCATATGGTATTTGTCTTTGTCTGACCTATTTCTCTTAACATAATGCCTTCAAGCTCCATCCATATTGTTGTAAACATACTGTGGAATGTTACTTAGCATGAAGCAAGGTCCATGCCATATTGCAAATGGCAAGATTTCATTATTTTTTGTGGCTAAATAGTATTCCATTGTATATATTATATATCATATCACATTTTCTTCATTCATCTATTGCTGGACACTTAGGTTGTCTTCATATCTTGACAATTATTGTAAATAATGCCACAAAGATGGTGGCACATATATTCTTTTGAATTACTGTTTTCATTTTCTTTCATTAAATACTCAGATGTGCAATTGCTGATTCATACGGTAGTTCTATTTTTAATTTTTAAAGGAAACTCTATGCTGTTTCCACAGTGGCTGCACCAATTTCCATTTCCACCAAGAGTGCCCAAAGGTTCCCTTTTTCCCACATCCTTGCCAATATTTATTATTTCTTGTTTTCAATAATAGCTATTCTAACAGTGTGAGGTGATATTTCATTTTGGTTTGGATTTGCATTTCTCTGATGATCAATGATTTTGAGCACCTTTTTATATACCTGTAGGTCATCTATATGTTTTCTTTAAAAAAAAAATGTCCATTCAGATCCTCTGCCCATTTTTAAATTAGATTGTTTGATTTTTTGCTATTGAGTTGTATGAGTTTATTGTATTTTGAATAATAAGCTTTTATCAGATCTATTATTCTCAAATATGTTCTTTCATTCAGTAGGCTTTTATTTTGTTGATGGTTTCCTTTACTGTGCAGAGGCTTTTTGTCTTTGCTTTTTGTTGTCTTTGCTTTTGCAATCATATCCAAAAACCATGATTGCTAAGACTGATGTCAAGGAGCTTATTACCTATGTTCTCTTCAAGGAGTTTTATGGTTTCAGGTCTTACATTCAAGTCTTTAATTCATTTGGAGTTAATTTTTGTGTATGCTGTAAGATAGTAGTCTAGTTTCAAGTACAGAATATTTCTGTCACCACAAGGACCCCTCAAGTTGCCTTTTTAGAGCCACATCCGCTTTTCTCCCATCCTCACCCCTTTCTTAACTTTTGGCAACCATTAATCTGTCCTTCATTTTTATAATTTTTTAATTTCCAGAATGTTATTAAATGGAGTCATATCATATATAAACTTTTGGGATTGGCTCTTTTCCATTCAGCATAATTCTCTAGATTTTCATCCAGCTTGCTGCATGTATCAGTAATATGAATGTATTCTTTGTTATTGCTAAGTAACACTCCACATTACATACATAGCACAGTTTAATGGACACCTGGGGTTCTAAAATTTCCAGTCGGTTTTTAAAATATTTTCTATTTCTTTAATGAGACTTTTTATTTCTTTGCTGAGACTTCCTATTTTTTAATTTCTTTCAAGCATGTTCATAATTGCTCATTGAAGTTTTTTGTGATGGCTGCTTAAAAGTATTTGCTGGATAGTTAAACATCTTCGTCATCACTGTTGGCATCTGTTGATTGTCTTTTTAAATTCATTCTGAGATCTTCCTAGTTCTTGGAATGATGAATAATTTTTTATTGAAACCTAGACATTTTAGATATTGTATTGTGAAATTTTGAATCTTAGTACTTAAACCTTCTGTTTTAGCTGGCTTCCTGTCACCACTACTTGTAGGGGAGAGCACCTCATCATTAGCAGGTGGAAGTCCCAGTTCTCCGTTATGCTTCTGGTGATACTCAAGGGCTCTCCTTGGAACTGTGTGGGAAACACACCCCACCTGGCCTTTCCTGGTACCTCCCTGGCTGGAGTGCCTGGTTTCTGCTTCCCACATGGTCTCCACTGAGAGCATGAGAGGGAAGGTGGCTTTGCCACCACTGGTGACAGTGGTAAGAATGAACATCCTGACTCTCTACTAGGTCTCCTTTGTCACCACTCTAGCAGGGGAGGCAGAAGTGCCTCATTTCTGCGGGGTGGAGGTGAAAGACCAGGCTTTCCACAAGGTCTGTATATCTGGGAGTGAAGTTGCCCTTGTTACCATCCAGCAGGGACGAAAATCCTGGTTCTTCGCTTGGCACCTCATTACAACCTTCAGAGGGTGCCAGTCTAGGCTTCTCTCAGCCTTTGTGGCATGAGTGGTGCTGGGGCCACACTGTTTTTCTGTGGTGTTTGATTAGATTAGGGCACTTACTGTCTAAGACAGTTTCCTTTCTTACTAGGCTGTGCCTTTCCTGGGCCTTTGGCTAAAGAGAGCAGGTGTTGTTGTTGTTGCTATTGTTGTTGGTTTTGGCCTGTGTGAGTTGGTGTATCTCGATTGCTAGCTGTTTCAGCTCCCAGTCTGAGATCTATGCAGCAGAAAGGACAAATGTCTACCACTTTGTTCCTTGGGTCTTGAATTCCCTAAAAGAGTTTTCTTTTCTCTCCACCTTTCAGTCTTTTGTGTTTGTTTTACGCATAATGTCCAGGTTGTTTTTTTTTTTTCCTTTCTTTTTCTTTTTTATAGTTAGTGGGAGGCATAGGGAAAATGAAGTCTCCTCTGCTTTCTATGTTTACATTTTAAACAGGAGGGAAACAGGTCCCTTTAATATTTCTCGTAGTGCTGGTTTGGCGGTGATGGAGTCCTTTAGTTGTTTTTTTGTTTTTTGTTTTTTTTTGGTCTGGAAAGCTCTTTATCTCTCCTTTGATTCTAAATAATAGTTTGCTGAGTAGAGTAATCTTGGTTGTAGGTCCTTGTTTTTCATCACTTTGAATATTTCCTGCCAATCCCTTCTGGTCTGAGAAACCAGCCGATCTTCTTATGGGAGCCCCCTTGTAGGTAACTAACTGCTTTTCTCTTGCTGCTTTTAAGATGTTCTCTTTGTCATTAATCTTTGGCATTTTAATTGTGATGTGTCTTGGTGTGGGCCTCTTTGGGTTTATCTTGTTTGGGACTCTGCGCTTCCAGAACTTGTGCATCTATTTCTTTCACCAGGTTAGGGAAGTTTCCCATAATTTTTTCTTCATATAGGTTTTCAATTCTTGCTCTCTTCTTCTTCTGGTACTCCAATGATGTGAGTGTTGGTATGCTTCATGTTGTCCCAGAGGTCCCTTAAATTATCCTCTTTTTTTTTTTTTTTTTTTTTGCTGTTCTTTATTGGGTGTTTTCCACTACCTTGTCTTCCAAATCGCTGATTCAATCCTCTGCTTCATTTAATCTAGACTTATCAGGATTACCATTTTATTAAGTTACATAAATTTATAATTATTATGTTGTGTGCCTGAAACTAATAAAATATTGTATGCCAACTATATTTGAAAAATAAAAAGTTACTAAAAGTTAAACAAATAAAAAGAAGGGGAAGAGATAAAATTTATGTCAGAGAGTAAAAGTATTTTTTATAATCCTGTTGACTGGGAAAGGCAAGTTCATTTTATTTTTTACTGCTGTGCTTACATTGAGACAAACATTTAATATAACCATTATTGCTTTCTAAATCCTCTTTAGAGCTGCAGAGCTTGACATGTTTCACTTTTCATTAAGGTCAGTCATTTGCATCTTGACACATTTCAGCCAACTCTGGGAGATGATGTCACAACCTTTGAGAAAGCTTCTGTTTTTTGATAGTCAAAATCCTTGTTGTTGTCCATGTCTTCACTGTTCATAGACATAGTGGTTTATCAGCAATTTTATTTTATCACTCAACTCAGGGAAGAGTTATATGTGACAACACATTTATAACGAATAACATTTTGGGCCCATTAAAAATGATCACCAAAGCTTTATTTGGAAGACCAGTTTTTAACTGTGCTATAACTTTGTTTTGAAAAATCTGTATCTACACATGCATATACACACATACACATGTGTGAAGGCTCCAACCTAAAAATTGGCTGTTAGCATTCACATTTTATTGAACCAATAAATTGTGAGTTTAACATTTCAGTCAAATCAAATGCCAAGTGTTTCATTTCAGGCCCTATTGTCCATATTGACAGGACTTTAAATCTACTACTTGTGCATCTGGAGCTTGTTAGATATTTATAGTTTGAAGGGAGTCAAATGTCAATGGCACCTTTAATCTGTGGAGAGATCCAGTGAAGCAAGCAGTTGCTGTGCTTCTGTGAGACTAGTGCAGGCACCAGAGGGCCAGGTCCCCACTGACCTGCATAGTATAAGAAAGGCCTTGACTGGGGGAAATTGGTTAGGCTAACAGTTACATGTTTTCCCATAATTCATCTCCAAGGCACAAGGTGTATGTTCACACAGGCATGTGTAAGAAGTTCTACGTTGTGAGGACCAGCATGATCTCTTTGGAGTAGCATTGTCCAATAGAACTTTCTGTGACGATGGGACGTTCTGTTTCTGTGCTGTCCATCATGTAGCCACTCACCTCATGTGGCTACTGAGCATTCAAATTGTGGCTAATGCAATGGAGAAATTGAATTTTTATTTGATCTAATTTTAATTAATTAAGCATTTTAATTTTAATAGGCATTTGTGACCAACAATTACTGTTTTGAACAGCCCAGCTTTAAAGTCAAGCCAGATGTGGAGAAATACCAGGAATTAGTTCCTTTTTTTATACTCATCATTACCCAAAATGATCCTTTTTTATTCCATCTGTCTACCCACCCATCCACACACTCCTGAAGTCTACATTAAGCATTTCTATGACAAGGCACTATGGAAGATACACGGGCACATGCTATTCCCAGCCCACCTCCTAGTTCATAATGTCCTATTGAAATGAATTTCTCTATAGACCCAGCAGAAAACATCATGAGAACACATGGAATGTGGATTCAGACAGACCTGGATTTCGATGCTACCTCAACTGTTTCACCTTTTGAGCATGTTACTTAATTTCTTTGATCCTCAGTTTCTTCATCTAAAAAGTAAGATTTAAACCCTCCTGTGATGGTTAATTTTATATGTCACCTTGGCTGGGCCATGATACCCAGATAGTCAGTCAAACATTATTCTGGATGTTTCTGTGAGAGTGTTTTTGGATGAGATTTACATTCGAATTGGTGGACTATGAGTAAAGTAGACTGCTCCCCATAATGTGAATGGGTGCCATTCAATCAGTTAAAGGCCTAATTAAAGAAAAGGCTGATCTTCCCTGAGCGAGAGGGAATTCTCCAGGCCTTCAGACTTCATCTGTAACATCAGCTCCTTTTGGCTTCCAGCAGGCTGCCTTTGGATCAGAAATGCAACTCTTTCCTGAGTCTCCCAGCTGTGGGCCTCCTCCATTACACTTTAGGCTCACCAAGTCTCCAAAACTGTGAGGGCCATTTCCTTAAAGAAATCTTGGGAGTTCCCTGGTGGTGTAGTGGCTAGGCTTCGGCGCTCTCAACGCTGTGACCTGGGTTCGATTCCCAGCCAGGGAACTACCTACATTAAAAAAAAAAAGAAAAGAAAAGAAAAGAAAAGAAAAGAAATCTCTTTACACACACACACACACACACACACATACCTGTTATGGATTGACTGTGCACCTCCAAAATTCACATGTTAAAGCCCTAATCCACAATGTGATGGCACATTTAATCTGTAGAGATGAGGCCTTTGGAAGGTAGGGCTAGATTAGATTGTGAGGGTGGGGCCCTCATGATGGGATTATGGGTCTTAAAAGAAAAGGAAGAGTGTGATTGTTCTCTCTACAATGTGAGGACACAGTTAGGAGGCAATCCAGAAGAGACCTCTCACCAGAAACCAAACATGCTACATGCTGAACTTCTAGTCAAGAGAACTGAGATACACAAATTTCTGTTGTTTAAGCTACCCAGTCTATGGGGTTTTGTTATGTCAGTGTGAGCTGAATAATGCAACAGCCTATTGGTTCGGTTTCTCTGCAGAACCCTGACTAATACACCACCTCACATTGTTGTTAGGGAATTTGAATGAGACATTTGCAAAGTACCCAGCACATGTGGTGAGCACTTGATGGGCATCAGTACGTTTCTTCTTCCCATAGCATGAATGCTGCCCTCTATCCCAGGCCAACCTATCCTTTTCATGCTTAATTCCACTGGGATGAGTTTCTGTTTCTTCTTCACTATTCAAAATCCAGCCATCCTTCAAGGCCAGCTCACATCCTACGTTCACAGTGCTGCTTTCCCAGATGACTCTAGTGGACAGCAACTTCTCCCTTTTCCAAAATCTAGTATATTTAAAATCTATGCCTTCAATATTTAATGCTTTTGAATGTGCTTTCTTGTTTTAAATCTTTAAAAAACAACCACTATTTAGTGACTACTTACTATGGACCAGGTACTATAACAAGTACTTACTACATACTATTTTGTTTAAATCTCAAACTAACCTTAAGTTGTAGGCATTAGAATAACCATTGAACACTTCACAGATGAAGGAATTAAAGTCCATACAGATGAAATATGTATGCGATGGTGCTCTAACACAGAGGATATATAGCAGTCTCAATTCACAGGAAATACATTCCAAGATCATAGTGGATGCCTTAAACTGTGGATAGTACCAAACCCTATATATATATATAATGTTTTTTTCTATACATATGAGGGCTGTTCGGAAAAAATCCAGCCATTGTCAATATAACAAGAATGGTTACATGGCTGGGTACTTTTTGGACAGCCCTCATATACACCAATGTAAAGTGTAATTGATAAATCAGGCACATTAAGAGAGTGACAACAAATAATAAAATAGAACAATCATAACAGCATACTGCAATAAAACGGATGTGAATGTGGTCTCTCAGCAAACTAGTATACATTTATTTTTTCCTTCTTCATAATTTCACACATGTAAGATCAATTTTTACTGTAGATACAAGCAACCTCAGCATATAGTCCTTTTCTTTTTCTATTAAGTCCAGAACTTCTGTCTTTTCCCTTGAAGGAAGCATTTGACAGCTTTTCTTTGGCTGCCATATTACTCTTGCACTTTGGGGTCATTAGTAACATAAGGGTTACTTGAACACAAGCACTGCAACAGTAGATCTGATAACGGAGAGGGCAGCTAAGTGACAATGGGCAGGTAGCATACACAGAGAACAGAGGGATGATTCATGCCAGGGTGGGATGGAGCAGAACAGTGTGAAATACCATCACACTATTCAGAATGGTGTGCAATTCAAAATTTATGAGTTGTTTATTTCTAGAATTTTTCATTTAATATTTTTGGACCACAGTTGACTGTGGGTAACTAACAGTGTAGGAAGTGAGACTATAGATGAAGGCTGCTGTATTGCATATTTATCTGGTTTTTGGCTGTGCCTGTGGCCCTCACTTGCATGTAAGCTCCATGAAGTCAGGGATCTTGTTACTGCTGAATCCTCAGCGCCTGGGATGCTGCCTGGCATGTGGTAGGCACTCCATGAAGGTTTATGGACTGATGTTGAAGAAGACTTCCTTCAGGCAGAAATGTTGGGAGGGTGACCATTTTCCCTACTCCTTTTCTACAACCAGGTCACGGAGAGTTAAAAGAGAGGCATATGCGTAAGTGTTTTCTAGAAGTTGCCTGAAAACACAGAAACCAGCTGCCTCGTTCATCTTACAAATGGGTGGGGTCCGAACATATCTGTTCAAGGCCTGAGTGTGCTTGTACAACTGATGAGTCCCCCCCGGGCTTCACCTGAGTCACTAAAACGACCCAGCGCCAGCCTCTCCTGCCAAGGATCTCCCCGCCCTCCCTGTCCTCCCCTGCCCCGCCCT